>PVKS010028086.1:0-26823 GCA_004027875.1 Aplodontia rufa | reverse complement strand
TGGAATGTGGCTCAGTGGAAAAGTTCCCTGGGTTCAATCCCTGTCACCTAAATAAACAAACAAATAAAAACATAAAACAAATTCACAGGGACCTGGTTAACACAAGCTTCTGCACCTGATAAGAAGGTGTGAGGGATCTTTTTCTATTATTCTTAGTTTTGAGTTCAAGGATTTGAAAAAAAGAACACAACAGGGGCTGGAGCAGTGGTTCAGCAGTTGGAGTGCTTGCCTGGCACACACAAGGACCCAGGTTCAAACTCCAGCACCACATATACAACTGAGTGTTGGAGAAATGAAGGCCAGATGAAAAAATTAAAACAAAATTGATTCTCTCTGACTTCAAAAAACAAAAACAAAACTATTTTGTCTAAAGCTTCATCTGTTCTTTTTTTTTTTTTTCCTTTGGCTACCAGCCTAAAAGATACTATCACAGAAGAGTGAGTCTAGCTTAGAAGAAGGCTAGGCACACCCCTATAAAAATGGAAACAGTCATGGGATTTTAAAATTTTTATCATTTCTGGCTCACATCTTTTTTTCTTGCTACCCAGCCTAAAAAAGAAATTAATAGGGCTGGAGCGGTGGCTCAGTGGTTACAGTGCTTGCCTGGCATGTGCAAGGACATGGGTTCAAACCCCAGCACCACGTACACAATGAAGTGTAAGAGCAACAAAAGCCACATGAAAACTAAATAAAATTGATTCTCTTTCTTTCTCTCTCTCACTGTCCCTTTCTCTTTAAAAAAGAAATTAACAAAACCAACAGCATAACTAAGAAACCCAACAGAAGGACAAACATGAAATAAGTTGAAAGGCCTCAGATGATGATCTTTTTAATTTTGGAAATGTTAAATAGTAAGACAAATAGAAAAAGATGTTGAGAAAAATTTAAAAAATCAATCTCAAAATGATCATGAAACTCATGGGATACCATAAATCTGATACAAATTTTAGGCAAGTATGTCACTAAGCAAAAGGTTCAAAAGCGTAGCAGTGCTGTTATCAGCCCTCTTCCAAGGTTGCTCTATCTACAACTTTACAAAAACACAAGTAAAACTCTATATTCCTTAAGCCAGACTGACTGGTTTTTATCAGCACACGGAACTGACATCATCTTTCCCCAAAAATGTTCGTATTAGAAAACTGGCCGGGGCTGGAGCGGTGGCTCAGCGGTTTCGGCGCTTGCCTGGCAAGCACGAGGACCCGGGTTCAAACCCCAGCACCACATACACAACTGAGTGTTGGAGCAACTAAGACCATGTGAAAAACTGAATAAAGTTGTTTCTCTCTTTCTCTCTCTCGCTGTCCCTCTCTCTTTATAAATAAAAAAGAAAAAAAGAAAGAAAAGAAAACTGGCCAAGGTGTGAACAGTTGAGGGAGTCGTGTCCATTGTAAACTGCGGGTCCGGTCAGACCTAGCCCTTCCCCCACCTCAGAGATTTCCCACCACCAGCTGACACACGCCCTCTCCCAGGTCCCTTGGCACACAGTGGACAGAGTCAGGTGACTCAGGTATGAGGGAACCGGTGGAACTATCAAACACCAGGGCAGGAGCTACTGGAATGTTCAGCCTATCCCACAGCCTGAACAACATTCTCAGTGCAGAAATCAAATCCACTGAATGACTACAAAAAAGCAAATATAGAGACTAACAGGCCTCATAGGGAGGCCCCAAAACACAAGTTTTTCTATAAATCTCAGATCTCACAACCCATTCAATCCAGCCAGAGCTCTCAGTGGTTGCTTTGTGCTTCTGCATATTCCCAACAAACCATTCATTTTCAGGACCTGTCCCTCCTTCTCGACCCTATGCTTGAGTTTCCCTGTACGTCTCATCATTCCAGCTAAGTTCTTTGTTTTTAAACAATTTCTCCTCTCATGTCCTATGAATTTAAACCACAGCTCAGAATATTTCACTCACTTATTCATTAGACACCTGATACTCAGAGATGAAAGACCTTGCTCCCTGCTCTCCATGGAGCTTCCAGTACCTTGGAAAGAAAGACTGATATGTAAAACAATTATTAAGATGCATTTAGCTACTGTTGTAATGGATGAAGTATACCAAGGACAGGTCTCAGGAGGAGGCAGATGTGAGAGCTAAGAAAGACATTGGTGAATTCACTCTTGACAGAGGCAACAGCATGCTTCATTAGTGGCTCACAAGTAATTGGACTGTGGTCAGAATTGAGCTGTCCTATATGGCAGCCACTGGCAACATGTAGCTATTGTGTACTCAAAATGTAACTAGAGGGCTGGAGTGGTGGCTCAGCGGTTACAGTACTTGCCTGGCAAGTGTGAGGACCTGGGTTCGAACCCCAGCACCACATACACACCTAAGTGTCAGAAAAACTAAAAAACTGGATGAAAAAATAAATAAAATTGATATTCTCTCTCTCTCTCTCTCTCTCTCTTTCTCTCATCTTTAAAAAAATGTAACTAGAATGAATGCCATAAATGTATAGGGCACATGGGATTTCAAAGATTTAGTATGAAAGAAGAGTATAAAGTATCTCATTAATAATTCTGAGTATTGATAACATATTGAAATGATACTACTTTGGATCTTAATGCATTAAATAAAACATTAAAATTAATTTCACCTTTTTTGAAAACTTTAAAAATGTGACTGTTAGAAAAAATTTAAATGACCTGCATGGCTCACATTGAATTTCTATTGGAAAACTCAGTTAGAATATAACATTCTAGGTTAAGAGTGCTGCTGGGGGGCTGGAGCAGTGGCTCAGCAGTTTTGGCGCTTGCCTGGCATGTGGGAAGACACAGGTTCAAACCCCAGCATCACGTTCACAGTGATGTGTGTATGCGTGTACGTGGTGCTGGGGTTTGAACTTCTGACCTCACGCATGCCAGGGAGCTCTTACACTCCCTCCCTTCTTCCCCCTTCCAATTTTACCTTACTGTTCGTGTATCCCTCTTTATTCCCCTTTATACAAGATTTGAGATTCAGAGTACCCTCCAAGTTCGCTACTTTTACATGGCAGTCGATTCACGACCCGAAATTAACCCCTTCTAGGGGCGAGATTTTTGCAGCCTTATTGCTACATGAATGGAACAAGAGCTTTTCTGGGCTCTTTATTGGTGTCCTCTGGAAGCCTCTTTCTTGTCTCTCCCCTCTTTCTGTCCTGCCAGACCTCCAGATTACAGACCTATTTTCTATTTTGTTCCCACATGCAATCATCTTGCGAGAGAGATAAGACTTTGAGTTTCTTGCTGAGGCACCCTGCCAGAGATCTTCATTTCCAGGCCCCAGGGATCCTCACCTTGGGACTGGAGTTGGGGACACCTACTACTCCCAGGTGATCCGGTTCTACCACTGGGTGGCAAGGAGTAATTGCAGAACGCTTTGCTTTGTCCTGTCACCTCTGTCACACCTCTCCATCATCAGGGCAAACTCAATGGCCCAAATTCAGAATTTGGGACCTTTGATCCAAAAGTACAAACAGATCTTGATAACTTCCTATAACAAAATGGCAAATGGTGTGACTTGGACCACTGTTCCTAGGTTCCTACCAAGGATGGCTCCTCTGGGCTTTCCCTTAACCCAGTCTCTCTCTCTCTCTCTTTCTGTCTCTCTCTTTCCAACACTTCTCCCTCCAGAGGCTTCAGTAAGGACCATTCACTTTGCTGGACATCACATCCATCACCAGCCATAACCTATTGGGTGAGTGAATCCTTCTGACTCTTCTGGATTCCTGCCTTTCTCTCCATCAGAGTACTTGGGGGCCTTCATCAATCCTGTACAGCATGGGCCAAACTCTACCAAAAGCTTCCATGAGATTCTCCCTTGGGGTGCCTTCCCAAACATCCAGATCCTGGGTCTCTAAGACACAGTCAAACCTGAAAGACTGGTGTTACAAGCTGGACAAGCTCTAAATCCTGCTACTTTGCTCTGTCCCCACCCAATCACAATCTGTGCTACATAAACAGGGATTCCCTGAGATCTTCCAAAGGGTGAGTGAAATGGGCAATTGCTCTATCACTTTTCTTCCAGGAGTTCTCTACTCCATTTTGTATACTCTCTTTCTATCAAAAATACTGGGACCCTGTCAGCCATGTGGCTGGCAGAGTCAGGAGAAAGGTTTTGCTGAAGTGAGATTTACCAGTTGCTCTCTGCCTTAGCAGAGAGAATGTCAATCTGATCTTGCTTCAGCTTCCTTTCATGGCAATCCATTTGTTCAAAAAACTGAGGTCTTTCTTAGAAGCACCCTAATTCTCCAGCCAGAGTTATTCCATCCCTGGTGTGAACATAGGGTCTCTGGAGATGGCCAAAAGCAAATAGAAGGCACAAAGAAGCTCTATCTCCTCTTTAGTCTCCTTCCATGGCTTCTCACTGGATGGTAGAGGGAGGGCCTCACTTGGCAGCTCCTTTGGACAACAGGCTGAAATAACTTCTTAGCATGATCTAAGGACTCCTAAGGCAGAGTCCTATCCATCAATCTGCCAGTGAGTGAGTCGCCCCTTTCTCTTTCTCTGTCTTGTATCAACCTCCCCCAGTGTTAGGGGACAGACAGATACAAATGGTGGGAACCCAGTGTTAAGAGAATAATTCTATAAAATGGACCCACTGTGGCGACCCCACAAGCTTTCTTTTCCAAAAGGCAATTTACCTGCAGGGAATCCTGCTTGATCTAAGTGAACAGGCTATATTACATTCCTCAACAAGCTACCTGTTATCTGCAGAGGAAATGCAAGCCCCAAATAATATTATTTGGAGGATCCCAAGTTACCCTGGCGGAGAAAACTTTTGAGACCAGATCCTCAAACTCAGGGAGATAAGGATAATCCTTCCTAATTAGAAAATCTGTAAGAATGCATGGTTAACAATTACAACCAGTCAGCATGGGCCAAAGTGACCTAGAGTGTCATAGCAGTAAGGGCTTGAAAGTCTGATGTCATCTTGCTGTCAGTCAAAAGTCAAAGTGGACCTAGGAGGGACTCTCTATAAACTTCTCTGGGATTCCCAGTAAAACTGGAAGTTCGGGAGAGGCAATATCTGAATAGTTTTGCTTATCCCAAGAAACAGTCTCTCCTCTTCTTGGTTAAAGGAGATATCTCTGGCTCATTGGTGACTCAAACAAAAAATAACAACAGCAAATGAGTAAATTAGATTTGATATAATTGAGACAAACATTTACAAATGTATTTGTTAGAGAGGAGATATCTATTTAATTTACAGGTTAAGAGAAAACTGAGACATCAACTGCTAAATATAAATTCAAGTACTCTTGGCTTCTTGAATTATATATAAAACTATTTGAGTCTTTTAAATGTGTTTTTATATAAATTGTTGGTAAATGATAACAGGAGTTTAACATTGTTTTGTTTCTGGGTCTTCACCAAAAGCAAAATTACTAAGGGTTAAAATTCTAACAAGTGTAATTCTATGAAGAGAACAAAAGGGGGTTGGGGATTTAGCTCAGTGGCAGAGCGCTCGCCTAGCACACGCAAGACCCTGAGTTCGGTCCTCAGCCCTGAAAAAAAAAAAAAGAGTACAAAAGGTTTCAGCTGGATTTCAATTAAAGTACTGTAAATATCATAAAATGTTTGATCCTATTAAGAGGGGTAATTGAAAAAGTCAGACTTTTAAGGATTGTGTCAGGATGCAGATTTAAGAAAGGATCAGCAACTAGGAAAGAGATACAAGAAAGTTATAGGTATGGAAGTATTCTTTAGTATGGAAATTGGAAAGAAAAAAATGTTTCTGGATGAGAAAGAATCTTGTGTAGTAAAGTAAACAAATTATAGAGTGTCTAAGTAAGTTGCAGAAAATTTGTGGAGGGTAAATCTCAAAAGTCAGTGTGTGATTAAGTTAAGTATAATTAGCACAATCAGTTAGTTATTTAAGATTGCTCTTAAGGTCAAATTAGTGTTCAAGCTTTGTCTAAATTTTATGTAAAAGTTTATAAAGTGAAAGTTTATGTAGGTTTACAGGCAAGGTAACCAATAAGTGCTCCCTTTTATACATTGTATCTGACATAGAAGGGCCACTCTGCCATTTGAAAACCTGAGCTTATATCACTTTGCTTGACTAAGTCTTTTTCTGATCATTAACACTATTTCCTAAATGTATATTCAGATAGACTCAGGAAATAACACTTGAGAATTTTGTAAAATGGTACTTTTAAGAAGCAAAGATGAGCTTCAGAAATAAAACACTTTACCTGATATTTGTCAAGAGCCCTGCCTCACCTGAGTTAAGACTCAGCTCTCAGTTTTTGGTTCCAAAGTAGGCTGGAATTAAGTTTATATTTAAAGTTAAGTTCAAAAGATAGATTTTTGTTGTAAACATTACTATAATCTCGAAATAAATAGGGTATATAAAATTTATGTTTCTTGGTTGATAGCTATTATACAAACTGAGTATGTTTCTATTCTTATTCATTTTGTATTTTCCTTATAAAACTTTACAACTGTTGCTATTTAATATTTTACAGAAGTGCTGCTTCTAAAAACCTGAGTTGAGACACTTCATCACCTATAAGACAGATAACATATAAAACTAACTTCAAGTACTGTTATTGATCCTAATTAAACAAAAGGGATAACTATAAAACTGTACACATTAAAGTTAAAGCACGATACTCCTACTTTAATACTGGTGAAACCGGCCTGCTGTATGTTTGATTACTAAAGTTAAGGAAGTCAAAGGGTAAGGAAAAAGTCAATATTTTGCCCCTTGCTCTGGTCACACAAAACTCAAGGGACAATGGGACTTGACAGCCAACCAGTGCACATTCTGCAAAGAGGACAGTCATTGGAAAGGGAAATGTCCCTGATGCTTCCAAGGCAAACCATTTATGGTCAGCATAAATCCTGACCCATCCTGGCAGATGGCACCACTGGTAGAGGAAGGCTAAAAGAGCCAAGAGGTTCTCACATGTCCCCAAGAGTAGCCCTCTGAGGAATCTAAATTGACCTAGGAATAGATAAGCAAAAAAGTCTGTTTTGATCAGCTTGGTCTTGGACACCTGGCAGGAGACACATAACCTAAACACAGATATACATGGGCATTTAAAAGTAAAGACACTGATTCTTTTAATGCAACTCAAAATGTGTACTTGTTTCACTTCTCCCACAAGTAAATGAAACTGGGAGATTATAAAGAAAGGGTTACAGAAGACACTTACCAGAGCCACAAGTTTGTTCTAAGTCAGTTTGATAGCCACAAATTTACCTAACCTCCTATATGGGTAAACTCAATTTTCACTGCTATGATTGTTTAGTTCTAATATTTATCCCTCTGATCAATCTAAAAGATGTGATGTGGTGCATAAAATCCCTAACTGACTTTATTCCAAGACAGGCCTATGAGACACAAATAAAGGGATCCTTCTGCTAACACAGAGGTAACACCAATAAAAATCTACATTACAGAAATCAGATGGCATTCCCCAACTTAGAGGGGCATCTATGCCATTTTAAAAAATAAATGTGTTCCTAGCAACTCTACTAAGGTTTCTAAAGCTGTGAATGGTCTCCACTCATAAGTAAATGACATGTCAGATCACACCCTAAACTCTAACACTATCTTCTTGTTCTTCAAAGGCTTGCTGATAATATTGATTGTTTTGTACTAATTGCTTGCAGAAAACAATGTTTTGTTCTTTATTATTTTAGCATGATCTGTCCCCCGTGTACAGCATGTCCAGTCACCTGCCAACCACCATCATGGACCTCTAGACTGCCCTGATGCACGAGGTGCCTGGAGTCCATTAAGTGCCAGACGGTCATGGAAATATGACCCACCATGCAGCTGCCTCCAACTTCTACCAAGGCCCCATACATACACCTGCTGGAGAGTTTCCCTGACTGCCACAGCTAACATCCACCATCAGCATGAAGAAGCTTGACTGCTCTTCACCCTTTAACCCTACAGGCAGTCAAGGAACTCTTCAGAGGGGAATTAAGGAAGGAGATAGATTATCTGGCAGATGGAAACAGGGACCTCAGAGAATGGGATCCAATCACCCCAGACTAAAACCCTGGGCTAAAACGTTTTTATTTTTGGCTGCCTGAATGGAAGGCCCCACTCATGTATAGATGACCAATTCCTATTACTGGCAGAAACATCCTAACCAAAATTCAATGCTTCCATTTGTTTTAATTTCCACCATAGCTGCCCACACTCCTCTGCCTCCTCTATCCTCTCTCTTATGCCAACAAGATCCTTTTCCTTCTTCTCCAACATCCCTGTCAGCGCTCCTCCCTGAGGTGTCAACCACAATGTGGAGATATCTCCAAGCCCACTGTGACCACCCACTACACTTCTGTTAAAATTTCCCTACAAGACCCTGCCTCCAGCTAAAGTAAGTTATCTCCTATTACCTCTCTGGCTGCTTCAATTATAATCAGGGAATCTTCTTTCTAGGCAGAATTCATACTTATGTCTGTTTATACACTAACTGAATAAAACCTTGATATCATTGACCCAGCTCATTATATCCCTTTAGAGTCTGGAATGATGGATATGGAAAATTACCAGAAATCACTCATGTGAGCCAGACAGCAAACCCCTCTCACTGTTTGATATCTATTGACCCAGGCCCTTATCCAGAAAGCTAGTGACTCGGGCCTTTTTTTTTTTATTATTATTTTTTTAAGAGAGGGGGACAGTAAGAGAGAGAGAGAAAGAAAGAATCAATTTTTATTTAATTTTTCATGTGGCTTTCATTGCTCCAACACTTCACTGTGTATGTGGTGCTGGGGTTTGAAGCTGCACCCTTGTGCATGCCAGGCAAGCATGGTAATTTCTGAGCCACTGCTCCAGTCCCTATCTTGGGCCCTTATTGAAGAATTTACAGCCTACCTAAAATCCCATTTTAGCCAGAGAAACTCCTTCCATGACCTCCTCCCCCCTCATTCCCTCTATATCTACCCATGCTGTAAGTGGCAAGGGGGTCCCAGACTCCACTGGGTTCCCCTCTGCAGGCTTCTCCTGAATAAACCTGTGTTACTATTGAGCCGCTGCTCTCCTTCCTCTCTAGTTCCTTCAATCGCCTCTTTCCTTACAATAAATGTTCAGAGAAGAAGGAGGACTCTATGGAAATTAAACTAGAAGTCATTTGTGGCTAAGAAGTTGTCTGAAAAAAAAAAAGTTGTAGAAAACTAAGAAGTTGCCCTGAGACTTTCTGTGAGCCTGATTTGAGAAAGTTGGTCTATTATCATGTGTTAAATCGAGATAAGATATAATGCTATACAACATAATCCTTTTTTAGAGATATAGGGGGGAAGGGGAAGGGAGGGATAAGGGTGGGTAATTGGGGGGTCACTTCTGGGGGTAATTGTAATATCCAGAATCTATACACATTTTGTATTATTTTGTTAAAAACTTGTATGGTTGTTCAAAAATAAAAAAAATTTTAAAAAAAGTGATGAACTTCTTAATCTGATGGAAGAAATTTCTAGCAACATAGCATACAGGAGGTGGCATGGGTATTGCTGGTGGCTTTTAGCCAAGTTTATGGTGATATTCATGAACAGAAAGCGGACCAGAAAGATTTGAAAAACTTAGACTGGAAATATGGGTATGAAACTGGGGCTAAGGAAGCTGCTATTGTTAAAAGTATTACCACAACTAAATTGCAAAAGACTTTCCCCAGAGGCAAAAAGATGGCTGGAGGGCATCTCAGGAATTGGCAAGACTACACCCTTCTCAGGCTCAAAGGGGTAAAAATTCCTTTGAGAAGAGACCTGTGGGGCACGCTTCTTGTACAGTGGGCCTAGGAAGGTTTTTCAACATGCTCAGCCACTCAGAGGCTGCTGCAACCATGGTCCCTGGAGGCTTGGCTACTGCTTGAGATGGTGGTAGACCTTGATGGCAACCGTGTGGTGCTGGTTCTGCAGGACTGCAGAATCCTGGAGTTAGGTGGTCATGGAAGCTTCCACCAAGATTTCAAAAAAAGAAGGCCTTGGAGGTCAGGCAAAGTGCCCCAGGGTCAGAGTCCCAGGATTACCAAGAAAATCAATTTTAGTCATCCCTTGGTATCTGTTGGAGATCAGTTTTAGCTCCCCACTCCCAAGCACATCCCCAGATACACAAGTCCCTTAGATAAAAGGGTTTAGTGTTTGCATATGACCTATGCAGTTGTCCCATACACTTCAAATTATCTCTAGATCACTTATAATAAATACCTAATACAATGTAAATGCTGTGTAAAATTTTGCATATTGTATTGTTGAGGGAATAATAACAACAAAAAAATCAGTACCTGTTCAGTACAGAAGCAATACCATAGGCTTAACTGCAGAGTACACATCAGCAGCAGTAGAACATTTTCCCAAATATTTTGAATAAGCAGCTGATTGACTACCCAGACAGACAGACAGACAGACCCAGATCCAAACCCACAGATACAGACAGCCTACTGTATATGGAAATACAGTTACCATTTAAAATATTTGTGTGCCTTGTTAGGTCCATCGGGTGGGGCACACAGCGGGAAGGAACAACCCATCAGACGCTGGCAGACAAGCCCCAATGGCCCTCACATCGCCCGATGATCAATGGAGTCCCCAGCCAATCCCTGAAGGACAAGGTCACCCAAACTTCCCCTGCCCACCCCAGACTATAAAGTTGCTGCCCAGCCAGGGGCCACCGGTGACTTCCCCAGCCTGCCCTCACTCTGGCAAGGCTGATGAACCTCGCCCAAGAGCCGCGGATCCCAATAAGAAGGCTTTGCTCCGCTGCTTTCAGGTCTGACTCTTTTTAAAATATCCGTATTCCTGATTTTTATATTTGGTGCCGAACACCCGTGTTCCTGATTTCTTACATGCCTCCTTATCAAAGATGTAGCAGTAGGTTTGATGATTACCATCAGAGTAATTTTAAAGTACTTATGAGCATAAACAATATTTCATAAGGCTTCAATGAGGTACAATGTCTGTGCCTCCAGCAGCGGGGACTGCTAACACTAAGGTGGGCAGCTGCACACATTTTCACCTGAGGGAAATGCTACATATGAGAAGCCAGTGAAGAGAATTCCCCACTGAAGACACAGACCACCTTGAAATTTATCCAGAGGCCCCTTAGGGATCCTGGGATCCCAGGTGTAGCATTTGTATATAACCTGTACAACCCCTGGAAAATGTTCCTGAACTTTCCCCAGGAAGAATTAGTCAAGACCCCTGTTAAATGGAAGCATGGAGGGATCTGGTAAGAGTTGGACACTGTTTTATTTCTCGGATTTATTCTGAAGGCATACCTACTACCAAATACAACAGCCACGGCAACCAGGAAACATTTCAACAGAATATTGCGTTTGCTTTCGGTTGATTAGAATCCATGCTTGTTTGTTTGGATTTTGGGTTCTGCTGGCCTCCAGCTTCTGGGCCAAGCAATCCTCTTGTCTCACCCTCTTTTAGCTGGGACTACAGGCACACACCACCGTGACCAGCTTAGAATCCGTCTTTTTCTCAGGAGTCAAAGATAATGACCATAGGAATAGGTCATTTGACCTAGAGGTGAAATCTTGTGTTGGGGTTCTTTAGTTCTCGGGGGAGGTTTGTTCCTGCAAAGGAATTTAGTTAAAACAATAACACCACCACCACACAGGACATTTCGATCCTAATCCTGCAACTTCCAGTTGTTGCCAGTAGGAGAGCCTTCCATATAAAACTGCTCTACCATGGCAGAGTTTCTTTAGCCATAACATTTTCTTTAGACATAAAAAAACTGCTTTTAAAAATGAGGAGCCCCCCAGGCACCGTGGCACACACCCATAGTGCCAGCTGCTTGGAGGACTGAGGCAGAGAACCACTTGAGCCCAGGAGTTTGAGGCCAGCCTGGGCAACACATGAGATCTTGTCTCTCAATAAATAAGAAAATAAAAATAAGGACTCAAGTGTTTGCTTAAAATTCCCTTATAGAACAACTGGGATTGTCTTTACCAATCTGAATATTGAATTATGCAGACTAAATAAATCCACTAAGACTAATAATAATAGCAAGCACTTAACTATTACTAATGATGCATTAGGCATCAGTTTGAGCATTTTATAAACACTGACTCACTGAATCATTTAATCCTCACATTAATCCTACTTGTAGGTTCTATTTTTATCACCACTTTACTGATAAGGAAACCAAAAAACAGCAAGCCAGTAAGTTTCAGAGGCAGGGCTTGAAACAGGTCATCATCTGACTCCAAAGGCAGAGCCTGATCACTAAAGGCAGGACCAGGACTTCAGCACTGAAAAAAATACTGATTCATAACAAATGAATCAGTCACCAATCAAACACTGAGGATCAATTATGACAGAATTGTCTACATTCCGACCATTTAGTAGTCCTGAAAAAGAAAGAACTTCTTCTTCCTTTATTAATATATATATATATATTCTTAACTTGGCAAGCAAAGACATTACTGGAAAGATTGTACAGAGGGAAGAAGAAGTTACTGTAATAGGCAGAAGGGGATGTTGCAACAGGGAAAATGCTCTGATCATAAGATTCCCAAACATCTCCCTCTGCTCAGCTTTTAAAAAATAATTAAAGTGAGTCTGCTACCTCCCTAATGTTTGAAACTGGTGGTTACTGCCAAAGACTCTAACCAATCCTGCCACTTAGTTAGCTCTCATACCCAGGATAGGTGGGGGAAAGAGGCAGATAAGAAACAGAAAGGTACCTTAGACCAATGGCAAATTCTGGAAACTGATTTTCAAATATACGTAGACAAAGGAAATGGTGTGGGAGATCCTAAAAGTCACTGAAGATTGTTAGGCCAGCTGGGAGCAGGGCTTCAGCCAGGCCTCATGGACAGTCACGGGGACAGGCTGGGGGTGTGGCTTCAGCTACCTCACAAGATCATGGTGCTGGCTAAGGGGCAGGGCAAAGGGCAGCTTGCCTGTGAAAAGAACGACCAATCAGGATGCCAGCAGACAAGCTCCAATGGACTGATGGATCCACCAGCCAATCTCTGAAGGACCAACCCCATCATGAACTTCCAGTTCGCCAGCAAAACCAGCTGCCTAGAGAAGGTCCAACACCATTTTCCCTGCCTGCCATTCTGGCCGGCAGTCACTTCCCATGCCCACCCTCATTATGGCGGCGCAGGTGAAATTGGCCCAAGAGCAACAAATCCAATAAACATCTCAGCCTGAATTTATACCCGATCCATCATTATTCCTTTGTCTTATTTTTTACAAAGATCATCAAGGGTTGAACTTTAAATGGCCAGAGGTGTTGAGTAGCTCTCATAGCTTAAAACCACATTCAGACAACTCATTAGAAAGCCTCCATGTTGCTAAACAATACTCTAGGACTTGGCCCAGTGCACAAGTCATTTTGTCTTGAGGTATCATGCACATCAGCAGTGTTTCAGACAGAGCCCACATGGCTCACGGGGCAGTGCTGGCTGAGGCAGCAAGGACAAGGCACAGTGGGGTCATTCCACATTTCCAGCATGACAGGGAGGCAGGTGGTCAGGACTCACCTGTAGGTGTATGGCCCCACCTCTTCTAACCGAGGGGTCTCTCCGTTGAGGATCTCCTCTGGATTGGTGACATTGAAGAAATAGAACTGGGTATACACAGGCAGAGGGGGCTTCTCCCATGAGTCAAAGACCTCAGTACCATTCCTTAACACCATATTCTAGGAAAGAAAACCAAAAGGACATTTACAAAACTGTAAGACCATTGGCTGTGAACAAGAAGCAGGAAGTATACTTCCTACTCTGATGTCCTAGCTCAGTGATTTTAATTATTTCACAGGCATTCAAATGCAGGCTCTTGAGAACAGGGCCATGTATTGCACCAATAGAGCTCATATTCCTATTAAGCCATAGATTTTCAATGAATATTTGTTGTAAAGGAAGGTTGCTAGAGACATATCTCATGGGTGGGAACATGGCATTGCTAAAACCAAATGCCACACTTGGCTTTGTTACTTTTGAAGATTCTACTGATAGTCCAGCAGCTGAAGAATTTAGCCTCTTCTGAAAAGTATCATATACTTCCAGCTTGCCCAGGTGAGACACGAACAAGGATTTAGGCCCACCCCCAGTTTGAGTCCTTCTAGTTGAAATGAAACCACACAGGTCATTATTAGCTCCACCATCAGGGGTTTATAGGCATTTTTTTTTTAAAGAGAGAGAGAGAGAGAGAAAGAAAGAATCAATTTTATTTATTCATTTGGTTTTTGTTTCCCCAGCGCTTAGTTGTGTATGTGGTGCTAGGGTTTGAACCCGGGTCCTTGCACATGCCAGGCAAGCACTCCAACCCCTGAGCCACCGTTCTAGCCCATTTACATGCATATATTCAATCCCCAACAAATCCACAAAGTAGGAATGCCTGCCCCTGTTTCAAAGACAAACTAAGCTTCACCAAGGTTAAGTGACTACAGTAGACCATATTCTTTTTCCATAATCCTTTCTTTGTTACCTTCCTTTACGAGGTATTTTGTGTTGAATTATGTACTTCTAGCACCCCAAATTCATATGCTGAAATCCTAAATCCCAGTACCTCAAAATGTGTATATAGAGAGTGGGTCTTTGGAGAGGTAACCAAAGTTAAATAAGGCCATGATGGTGGGCCTTAATCCAAAATGACAAGGGTTCATATAAGTTAGAATACATATACAGACAAAAGATCACATAATGACACAGGGGAAAGATGGCCTTCTACAAGCCAAGGAGAGAGGCTCAGAAGAAATCAATCCGACTGTCAAAGGACAAAATAAAAATAATTTAAAGATCTTACTTGACTTTATTTGCCATAAAATAGAATAAGTGTTCACATGTGCTGAACAGCAGTGGTTTATAGACAGAAAAAGACTGGGAAGAAAGTAGAAACAAAGAACAATAAAGTAGATTGGTTGCTTTTGTTATTTTCCTTAAAAACAGGGACAGGAAGACAGAACAATAGTTCACTTTCAAAGTCAGTTTTCTTTGTTTTGTTTTGTTTTAGTAAAGATAAAAGCAGAGTAAAATTCATTATATGGATTGAAACTGGTTTGTTTAGGAAATTTGGTTCCTCTCCTTGATTTTGCAGAAGGTCAAATAACTTAATTTTAGTTTGTTCAACTTTATTATGAATGACTCCATCTGATTTTTTTGGTCTCTGGGGGCCTGGTGCAGGAGCTTAGTCTGAAACAATAGCCTCTTAGTTTCTGTTGTTCAAGCTACCCAGTCTGTGATATTTTCTGTGGCAGCCTTAGTAAATGAATAGCCATGGTTCTCCTGTGGCAGGAGTATTCTTCCCACCCCACTGATTCCAGGCCAGGCCAAGCAACAAGATTTCACCAATGGAATGTGGTTGGGTGGTGGCAATGCACCAGATTGAAGCCAAGACCTTAAAATGAAGGATACCTCTCCATCAGATGTCTTGGAGTTGTCACTCTCTGCCAAGAGAAAATTATGGCACAGACAGCTGTTGATCCTCCACCTACGTCCTAAAATGGGAATGTGCAGACCAGATCTGAAACTGATCAGAAGCCTAGAGGCCAGCCTAGCTGAGCTTAGTTTGAACTGCAGCCAGCATACACACCCACCAAGGGGAAACAGACCTTAAAGTACAAGACAATGAGATTTGGGTATTGTTTGTTATCACAATTGTGTGATAACATAAGCCTGATAAATTTAATTGCCTGTAACGGTAAGCCTAACACAGTGGCCAAAGCTAACAGGCAGAATGCTATCATCCAGCAGTCCTAACAGTCTTCAGAGAAAAACTTTGTATTTTCAGAGTTAAAAATACTGAAGGACACAGAGGGATAAAAAGCACAGACCAAAATGAGAACGGTGATTAACTTCAAGAGTTGGGAATTGTCTCCTTGATGAGATTTTGTATTTTCTAACTTTTAAAATAATGAGTAGGAAAAATAAACAAGAACAACAACAAATATATATACTTTCCCAGAAATCAATCACATCCTATCAGATTTATGTCACTTCCAATCTTTTACTCTAATAAAAACATCTTGCTATAAAAATAAATAAATAAAAATGAAAACTAAAATAATAAGTAGGAAAATTAATATTGAGAAAAATTTAAAAAGAAAATCGAGAAAGGAAAATGGGGTCCACTGAAACGATATCAGGTCACTAGAGAAGCAATAAGAAGCAGATACAAGCAGAGCAGCCTCTGACCTCTCTGTCACTCCTCTGACAATGAAGCTCTGAATGACAACAAATAAGAGACAGGCTTCGGAACAGGTTGGAAAAACACAGGCTAAAAATGTACTAAGACAAGCATGTGACAGGGTGTCAAGTTTGAGTAGCCCAGGGCTCTAATTAAATAGATGCAATGTTGCAAGAAAACTCAATGACACAGCTCTATTATTTAATAGAAAACACCCCAAGAATCTCTGCAGAAAAAAAGAAGTGACTGTGGAATAAATGAATGTAGAAAACTTGTAAGTTTAGCACAGCAATTTGCCTGGAGGACTTGAGTAAATTCCCAGCCTCAAGTTGGCCATTTCATAATGGGGACTACTCTTGGTCTGCATCAGTTTGGAATATCCAACCCTCAGCTTTCTAAACAATGCTTTGTTTAAATACTCTTGGTCTTTCTGAACTGATTTAACCCATTATGTCCTATTGTCCTATCTATAGAACACTTATCAAAACTTACATTGAGCAATTTTATAGATGTTCTATAAAATTTTGTAGGTTTTTTTAGGTGACCTATAGCTAGAACAATGGAAAATGATGGGATGAACTGAGATCAGGAAGATGGAAAGAAAAAAACCTCAAACCATGAAATCCCTTGGTTTCCTCTAACCGCCAAGATTCTGCTCAAGACTCCTTGGCAAGTTTTTCTCACCTATGCTGGCATGAGCTGATCGCTTCCTACCCATGGTATGGAGCTGCTTAATCAGTCATTTGAGGCAGTTGGGAGCTTTACGACCTTTTATCTTACCTCCTAAACTGAAGCCTAACCTATTAGAGGGGGAGAAAGGACAGTCAGTTCAAGTTCAGTGTGCAAAAAAACCACAAGAACTGGGAAGCCCCTCAGGGCTGATAAGAGGTACCCAGCCTTTCTCTACTCAGGTCAGAGCTGGGTCTGGAATTCAGGGCAGCTTTTCTCCACTCTCCCAACCTATCTCTGCCTACATTTTAATAAAATAACTATAATGTATTATACACATTAATTATACAAGTTATATAGTAGTGTCTCTCCACAATAAAAAAAAAGTGCATATAGCAGCTAAGAACAGCTTGGTAATATCAGTTACCCTACCTAGAACTCATGTGTTACTGATAAGAAGGTCTAAGGCATAAATAATAATTTCTTATGTTCTAGAGGATGCTGAAGACCTATGGATATTTTTTTTTTCAGGGCTGAGGACCAAACTCGGGACCTTGTGCATGCTAGGCAAGTACTCTGCCACTGAGCTAAATCCTCAACCCCACCTGTGGATATTTTAAAAGTTGCTTTATTTCATTAAAATAAGGATTTCTTTTTCTTGTCCAAAAATTTCCAGAAAAGGGTAGGTGTAGGGGCAGGCCCAAAATGGCTACAGTTAGACCTTCCTCGCTGAGACTTCCAGCAGGCTATGCTTTCAGTATGTGGCCAAGAAGGCTGAGAACTGGCTATGTTGTGGTTAGTGTGTAGTTAAGGCCAGATTCAGTGTCTTGTTAGGTGGATTCCAGGCAGTTGGGGGCAGAGCCCATGCCCGCAGGTGGATGGGTGAGGGCAGGGCATCAGGCAGCCTGCAACCTGTGCTGGAAAGAACACCCAACCAGTCAGATGATGGCAGATAAGCCCCAATCAATGGCTTCTCAGAACCCCCCCCCCCAATGATCAAATAGAATCTCCAGCCAATCCCTGAAGGACAAGGCCCCCAAACTTCCTCTGCCCACCCCAGACTATAAAGTGGCTGCCCAGCCAGGTGGGTGCCACTTCCCCTGCCCACCCTTACTCTGACAGGCAGGTGAATCTGCACTGAGAGCTGCGGATTCCAATATAAAGGTTTTGCTCAGCTGCTTTTAGGCCTGACTCCTTTTTGAACATCCGCGCCTGAACATTTGGTGCTGAACACCTGTGTTTCTGATTTTTATAGTGTCCATACTCAAGGCCGTAAGCCTTAACTTATGAGCATGTGTCCACTGAGATAACCCATCAGCAATGTGCCTTCTTTGTTTGAACTGTACAAAAGAAGGGCCTATAGGAAAGACAGAGTGACAGACAGAAAGGAAGAGAAAGAGAGAGAGAGAGTAGCAAAATGGTACTGGCTGGGGGCGCTGGCAAATGGCTATGGCCACCTCCAAATAAAGATGAGAAATATTTTCCACCAGGCCTTGCATCTTCTTTCACTTACCAGATCCTCGAACCTTGGTCCCCAGGCCTGAGCCTTACGCTCGCCCTAACAGTAGGACAATAATTTTTTCCTCTGCCACAAAGTCTTTGAGTGTCACCCAGTAGGATGCAGCCTCCCTTCCTTTGAACCTCCTGACACTTTACATAGGGATTGCTTAGGGCAAAAGTGGTCACCATAGAAAACATTTAAAAACTGAAGTTTCTAGGAATCAACACAAAATATGAATTTAGCAACCTAAAATAGAATGAAAAATGCATCTATTCAGTATGTCGAAGTACTAGGTTATCTGTTGGTGTCTTAAGTTAAAAAGTGTTCATCTACAAAAAGAAGAGTAGGAGTTTTTTTTTTTTTTCCTTTAATACACCCTACAGCACCTTGGGCACCTAGGGCAACGTATTTCCTGGAGAAATATCTGTTCAATCAACTAGAAAACTTATATACTAGCTTCCATTGACTTTGCCCGTAAAGTCTGAAGACAAGATACTCTTGCTCAAATCCCCTCAGCAGGCAGAAAGAGCCGAGAGTGGAGGCAGAAAATGGGGAGAATCCCAGGTGTGGCATCATCTGCCATTAGCCATGACTCAGACAAGCCACCAGGAGATGTTTTTATTGTTATTGTTAATGTTTTCATTTGCTTATTTAGTTCAGGAGTCAAGTCTACTCAATGTTTATTTCTCTCCTGAAAACAGAGGGACATGTTAAAGTCTAAGTAGATGAGATAAAACAGAGAGGGTTAACCAGGCTGGTTCAAGAGAATCACTTGAGGATTCTCTTGAGGCACATAACTGTGAGGTGATTTTTTTTTTTTAACAAATAAATGAAGTATCCAGTCCTTCCTTACTCCAAAATTCTTAGTACGCCATGATGCCTGCCAGGAAAAATTAGCAAGTGCTAAATCAACCATCCTGACAGTAACAGGAAAAGAAACAGGAAAGCCCTGTGCAGGTGTGTGAGCGGTAGCATCTGCAGAGCTGAGGCCAGCCCTGTAGCACTAGACTCACCTTTGTTTTGCAAGAATAAAGGAAAGACTAGGAGGAATTGTTCTCTTTGTTTCCAACCCTCTTCTCTCCTTTAAGAGTTTATCAATAATGTTTTATAGAATCTGATTTTCATTAAAAAATGAAAGAAAAAGAAACAATTTATTGTTCTGCTTACAGAGGTATTTATTTGTTGTAAAAAAAAATCTAAAGAATGTAGAAAGATAAGACAAAGAATGGGAAACCCTCACAATCCTGACCCACAGTCACAAGAGCTATTAGACACCTAATGAGGATCATTAGAAATTTTGAAGATAACTAACAAATGAAAATCTTCAGGTCCTCTATATTTCACTATCTTAATGTCTTCACTTTATCTGTTGGTCTTTCCCCATACGGACATGCTGTACAACATCTGCTTATTTCATTTAACAAAGATCATTAAATATGTTACTTATTTCTATTTAGTTCTTTTAATTTTAATGTTTGTTTTCTGCTCTAACCTATGAAATATAATTTTCTGAGTCATCCTTTTCCTGTCCCACCTTCTGGTTATTCCCAGGGTATATTTTTATATTTTTTTTCTTTTTCTTTGTTTTCCTGGTGCTACGGACCAAACCCAGGGCCAAGAGCTTTACCCACTGAGCTGCATTTCAGCCCCTATTTCCTACTTTATGTTAACTCCTTGTTGTTTCAACCTAAACTGGGCTGGAAGAGAGGATCATGATTAGTGACTCCTCCCCTGCCTCTTTACTGTTCCACATTTGCTGAGTTGCCTGTAGTTCAGCAGACTCACAGTAGTGACATGATTCCCGTTTTTGTTAATATTGGTTTTTTTTTTCCTCTTCAGACCATGCACAGGAATCCTCTCAATCCCAATCTGAAGGTGGCAGTAACCAAGATCACAGCCACCATTTACTGAGCACTTCCACTATGTCCTGAGATACACACTCAGCCCAAGTCTCAATGAATCCTCATTATACTCTTAGTCCGCCACTCTTCCCCATTTATTCTGGTATAATATTCTAGAACCACTCTTTCCTGTATCATTGTGACATAGTCAGTGTGGCACATGGTCAGGAGTGTCAAGCAAAAACCAAATTCAGGCCCTGGAGGCTGAGGCAGGAGGATCCTGTGTTCAAAGCCAGCCACAAAGCCAGCAACTTAGCAAGACCCTGTTTCAAAATAAAAAACACAAAGGGCTGAGGATGTAGCTCAGTGGTTAAGCACACCTGGGTTCTATCCCCAGTACCAAACAAAACAAAAACCAAAACAACAACAATAAATCAATCAAATCTGACCAACCAAATCTGACTTCCTTAAGGAAAGACCATTTGAAGGGATTATTGCAAGGGACTGTCACTACTGGGAGACAGCTCTGACAATGATATGTCCAGAAATCGCAAGGGTTAGGTAAGAGTTATTCTTTTATAGGGAGGAGAACAAGGCCAGAAAGAGCAGGGTGTGGGGAGAATTAGGGTAGATGTGAGTGGAGGGATCAGCCAGTGTCAGTGTTTAGCCTTGAGGCCAGCCTGCTTACTGACAAGCATCACAGTGCAAGGAAAATTTTTCAGGGAAACAAGACTTGAGGTCTCTTGTATTTGTTAAAGATAATCAGCTCAGAATTATGACCTCAGCAAAATCAGCAACTGTGAGTGAACAGATATTTTACTGCTCAGGTTTATCTTTTGGCTTGCATCCAGCTCTTAGGCAACAAAAATTCCAAAGAAAAGTGGGAAAGTTTCCAAAAGGGAGGAAGGAAGGAAAGTAAAACCATTTCCGGGTTGTTCAGGCATCCATAAACAGTCTGACTTGAACTTGTCCCTCCAACTTTTGGGATAGAAATAAACACTTAATAGACTCAACCCCTTAACTAAACAAATCAAATGAAAACGCGATTCACAGTAAGGACAGCCCTGGACAGCAGGACACAGGCACAGCTGGCAGCACAGCCTTGGCCCTCTGCTGCCTCTTGTGGTAGTTCTCAGCCCAGGCTGCTTCCTAGTGAGTCGGTGACATCCAACAAACTCTCCCACCTCCTAGGATTCCATTCCAATCCACCCCTCAACAGTGGTGCTTTTCTGGGACTTTTAAAGTCTCTTTCCTCCCTTTCACGCTGCTGGATGGGTGTGAGGGAGCAGTCTTCGTGCTCCCTGCACAGGGCCTCCTCCCCCACTCTCTGCCCTGATACGCAGGAGAAGGGGAATGAGAGAACAGGAGGAAGTTGTAAATACAGCTGCCAGAGTTTCTAAAACAGTTGGATCTTTATTTTTTTATCTTCTCCTGCCTTACAGGCTTGGAGGAGAGTTATCAGCCAGCTGCTAGAGTTAGGGGCTATCCTAGGGACTTCATGTACATTATCTATGTCAATTTTTTGGTTTCCATAATGTCTGTATATTTTTCCACTGCAGTGACAAATCAGAGTCACGGGGAAAAAAAATCCCCTGTAATTCATGATATCACCATTAGCAGCATATGTATTAATTAAGTCAAATTCGAACAAGTCCAGGTCTGCAATGCTGCAAAGCCTGTGCTTGGCCACACCATGGCACCCCTAGGGTAGGATGTCCAGTTACAATGAATTTCATATAAACAACCATTCATTTTTAAAAGTATGTCCCAAATACTGCATGGGTTATGCAAACAAAAAAGAAAGAAAGAAAGTAATGCTTTAATCCCTCTGAGATGCAAACTGAAATATTTAGTAGAGTGTTATGATGCCTGTAGCTTATATTTAAACACTTCCAAAAAAGTATATATCTGCAAGAGATGAGATAAATATGTCAGGATATTAACATCTAATAATCAAAATGAACAGAAATATTTCAGGAGACATACTCTTTCTAAAATATCTGTTGTTAATGTGGAATTCAGATTGAACTGGGTGTCTTGCTTATCTGGTAACCCTACTCCAGAGGGTTTATAAAACTATAGAGGAACAAGTTGACCTCTGACTTCACCCTATTTTTTTTTTTTTTTGTACCTGGGATTGAACCGTGGGGCACTTTACCACTGAACCACAAACCCAGTCCTTTTTAATTTTTAGTTTGAGACAGGGTCTCGCTAAATTGCTTAGGGCCTTGCTAAGTTGCTGAAGCTGGCCTTGAACTTGCATTCCTTGGGCCTCAGTCTCCCAAGTCACTGGGATTACAGGCACAGCCACTGCATCAGGCCATCCTGATCTTTTGAGGAAAGGAAACTAGGGCAGCTTCCCACATGTGAGGAACAAAGAAGGGCAGAACTGAATCCTAAAGCTCTCTAGTGGCTGGTCAGCCCGCGTTTTGCTAAAGTATCCCGAGATACATTAGCCCCTCAACTTCATGCTTCCAGAAGAGGGCCCTGTTTTGATTTAAACTTCCAATTTCTGCCCCAGATACTGTGGGTATTCAACTTGTACTCCTGAGAGCCTGCTCTGCAAAGGAAGGACTGGGAGACTAACAAATAATAACCTTAAGCTCAGGCCCGAAGAATGTCTGGCACAGGAAGCCATTCATTCCGTCAGAGACAAGGAGCCAGTATCCCCAGTCACTGCCCCCCTCCCCCGTGCCAGCCTAAACTTAACACCAAGGCTTGGGAACAAGTGATCCCCTTCTCGAGGATTCTGCTACAGTGACAGCCACCCCACAAACCTTGCAATCAGCTGAGTTTTCTTCATTATATCAAAAATCAGCATAAGATCCTAAACCAATTTTACCATGTGATTTTGGATGACACTAATTGTAGTCAAGCAGAATATGACAAATTTTTCCAAGCACAATACTGTGACAATAACAATAAAAGAAACCTTAGAATGATTCCTGACTTATATGATGAATCTGCCATATCAACAGCAAAACAAATAGCTTGTTCTGAAAACTTACTTTTCTGTTAATTAGCCAGTATATATATTATATGTAAGGCTTTCTATATGCATAAGCCTGTTTAGGTAAGGACCTGAAATTCACACAGACTTATAAGCAAGAAAATATTATACTTTTATTACATAAAAATACCTAGATACCATAGTAAACTATCAATCAACAAGAATTTGCAAACTCATATTATATTTAGAAGAGACAGTTAAAACCACAAATAATATTACTGCAAATGTGCAGGAAAGAAGTCTTGTGCTCTTTCCTGCACAAATGAGGCCATTGACAGTTTTTACCTTAAATCAGACAAAATGTTACTCTGCCCTCGCCCTATGCACCCCATCTTGCTTGTAGAAAATTTGGTCAATAAAGTAAAAGGAAGAAAATTGCCCTATATTTCATATTATCATTATTAACACATGGATTTATTTATCTCTGGTCTTTGATCTATGAATTTTTTTATAAAATGGAGATTATAATATATGTATTATTTCATATCAATTTTTACTCACCTTTTATAAAGTATTATCTTTATTAGTTTTAAAAATATTATTTTAATGTCTGTATATTTTTATATTGCAGTGATAAATCAATTTACTTAATCTTTCTCTTATTATTGGACATTTGTGTTGTTTTCATAATGCAGGTAATGCTCTTACAGGTCATTGATTAATTTCTTAGAATTAGTGGGTTAAAGCTGTCACAAATGCATGAGCCTTTAAATATTGCCAAGTTATTTCCAGAAAGCAGTGTATGAGCAACTTACCTCAGCCTCTCCACGTCAATACTAATTTTTAAAGATTTTTAAGGAATGTTTGCGAATTTAATAGTGGCAAAATAGCATCTTGGATTATTCAAGAAGTATGATATTTATGACCATGTATGAAATGAGACCGTTTTAAAATAAAAGGTTCCACCAGCATAATCTTAAACTTGGGGGACAGAAAGCAGATCAGAGGCAGGACAGATGATAACCTCTGTGAGTGGATCAGGCTGAGGCCTGATATGGAGGCCATAGATCAGAAACTGGCTGGATTAGCTTCCACTGCTGACCACTGACATGACTTAAGACAGCTGCAAGACACATCACCTCCAAGTGGGCCTGACGATGAACTTTCAGGAAGTTAATACCACAAGAATTGTTGAACGAGCTGTCCTGGTATAAGAGACTTTCAAACGATAAAAATAAACACTTAGGGGATTGCATTAGGTGTTGATGGGAATCAGCAATACTTTTAAGGAAACTTTCAGGACTCAAGGACACGGTTGGTCATTCTTTAAGGTCAACAGAATGACTTAATAATTAAACATAACTTATGTATCCAAGTTGCCATTTACACAGTATAAATTCACCCAAAGATGATGCAGATCAATATTGAGACCCTAGCTGAAGAGTGTATAAATGGCTCTTATTGGATTCCAGACTGATAAAACTCACCAAATATCAAAGCACCTGTTGTTTTGCTTGTGTTTAAAAATTGCTGAATTAACCAAGCCCAAACCAGACTCTTGTAATTATTTAAGAAACGTTCACTACTCAACATTTATTCTCTGCTGTGCTAAAATAAATAAGCTGGCAGGGCTGGAGCGGTGGCTCAGCAGTTGCAGCGCATGCCTGACATATGTGAGGATGCAGGTTCGAACCCCAGCACCACGTACACAACTAAGCAATGAAACAACGAAAGTCACGTGAAAAACTGAATAAAACGGATTCTCTCTTTCCCTCTTTCTCTCTCTCATTGTCCCTCTCTCTGAAAGAAAGAAGCTGCCATTAACATTCTATCCTAACTTTAATTTAGGAACAAATGTATTGGCATTCATTATTTTTGTATCTCTGTTGTTTAACTCATTTAGCTTTAATTGCAACTGTCATGATTTTAGCTAATGAGTTCTGATAGTTCAGACTCAAAGGCTGGTTCATGAGTGAGCTGCTTCTCTGTCTATAAATTACGTATAGGACCATATTTCCAAAGTCCTCCTGCCAGGAAATGCCCACTGGAGTTTTTTTTCCCCAAGAGTTTCCAGGTGATTACAATTGCGCAGCAAAGGTTGGGAACTGCCTGACTAAAGGGGGAAAACAACTACCAGAAGGAAACTTAAGCATAAGAACTAGGTGAAGATTGGGAAATATATATGCGCGTAGAGAGTGGGAGAGAAAAAGGATTTGAGATGTGAATAAATAAGAAATGTGGCCATGGGAACAATGCCCAGGTTTTGTGTAGCTTGTGCAACCACTCTCACTTTACAAGCTGCTTGGTTATGATTCTATCTCTGAAGGTTCAACTACGGGATGTGTTCCTCACCTACTTATTTATACCTGTCTCTTCTTCCTTCCATTACTGATTATCAGAAGTGAAGAATAATATATAATAAAAATACTCTTACATGGACTTGCAGGGGTGAGGGGTATTGAAAAGGACACAAAATTTGAGTTAGAAGGAATAAGTTCAAGAGATCTATTGTCTATCACAGTGACTATAGCTAATAACAATATACCGTATGTGTAACTAGACTTGAAAATTGCTGAGTAGATTTTAAGTTCTCACCTCAGAAAATGATATGTACATGAAATAATACATGTTAAATAGCTTGATTTAGTCCTTCCACAATGTATATGTATATTCTTTTGGTAAACAGGATCAAAAGGAGATACAGAGATTTCTCTACTTTGAGACAACAAAGCAAGATAACAAGAAGCACCTTTGCTGGGTATTGGAAGCCAGCAGGGGTGTGAAGGGCAGTGGGTGCTATGGCAGGAATGTTTGTATCCCTCCTAAATATCTATGTTGGAATCCTCACCCCCAAGGTGATGGTGTTAGAAAGTAGGGACTTGGGGAAGTAATTAGGTCATGAGAGCAGAGCCTTCATGAATTGGATTTGCTGCCATTATAAAAGAGGCTCCAGAGAGCTCATTTGCCATTTCACTGTGTGAAGTTATTGAGAAGACCTCCATCTATGAGGAAGTGGGCCCTCACCAAATGCCATATCTATCAGTGCCTTGACTTGGCCTTCCCAGCCTCCAAAACTGCAAGAAATACATTACTGTTGCTTATAAGCCACTCAGTCTTTGGTATTTTGTGAAAGCAGCTCAGACTTGCTAAAACAGAGGAGAACAGGGAAGGCAGGTCCCATGTAGAGTTGGGCCCTACGCTGCATGGACTGATGCTACACAGGACTTGGTGGGGCCAACATTGCAGAGCATCCGTATGTTCCAAGAGAAGCTGGAAATCTGGATCACTGGGTGAATTTTCCAGATGTTTTTTTCCAGTACTAAGGATTGACCCTCTAGGGCCTCACATGTGGTAGGCAAGCACTCTACCTCTGAGCTACATCCCCAGCCTTTTTAAATTTTAGTTTGAGACAGTCTTGCTAAGTTGCTGAGGCTGGCCTTGAATTTGTGATTCTTCTGCCTCAGCCTGCTGAGCAGCTGGGATTACATGCACGTGCTACCAACCCCAGCAAAATTTTCCTGATTTTTAAATGTATAAACCATTCGTGAGGCAAACAGGTGTTGTCCTATCGTATGGGAGAAAATGTAAAGCTAAACCACAATATGCAGACAAAATCATTCCCCAAAACAAGATTTTCATCCATCCATCCATCCGTCCGTCCTTCCATTCATTCAGTAATTTTTATTGACCATCTTCTTCTTCTTCTTCTTCTTCTTCTTCTTCTTCTTCTTCTTCTTCTTCTTCTTCTTCTTCTTCTTCTTCTTCTCCTCCT
>PVKS010028085.1:0-26829 GCA_004027875.1 Aplodontia rufa | reverse complement strand
TTTTTAGAGAGAGAGGACAGTGAGAGTGAGAGAATCAATTTTTATTGAGTTTCTCACATGACGATCCTTGCTCTGACACTTAGTTGTGTAGGTGGTGGGTGCTGGGGTTTGAACCTGTGTACTTGCGCATAACCACCAAGCCACAGCTCCAGCCGCCTGTGTAGACACTTCTAACAGAAGACATACAAATGGCTAACAGGAACTTGAAAAAAAATGGTCCATGCGACTAATCATCAGCTTAAAACCATAAAGAGATGCTACCTTGAACCTGTTAGCTTGGTTAGTATAAAAAGAAAAAGATAACAAGTGTTAGTAAGGATATAGAGAAAAGGCAACCCTTGCTCACTGTTAGTGTAAATGTCCCTAAGTGGGATTACTTTGGAAAACAGGGTGGCGATTTCTCAAACAATTAATAATAATATTGCCATGTGATCTGGCACTCCTAATATATATCTCCAAAGAAAGGAAAGCAGTATGTTTTTTTTATTTATTTATTTTTTTATTAAGAGTATATAGAGATACAAATGAGAGGAAAACATCAGACCATCAATAACCGAAGTATATATACATAGTTATCCAGGGGTAATGCCCAAACATGGATGACCACCTTGAGTTTCACCTGTTGCAGTTACCCCCAGGAGAATTCTTGCATAAAATGGGTGTTTCGTGGAGGAATAACCTCTGTTTCTGAGATAGTTTGCCTATATTCCCACTCTCCAGTCTCCTAGGAGATCGTCAAATATGCTCCCCCCCTCCCTACGCCTCCCAGTATCCTAGGGTGCCATCCCCCTATTATGCTGACAATCATACAGTTTGAGGATATTATTAGTTTAGCCGTCTAACCTACTCTTCCCCATGTATTCTAGCTTCCACATATGAGAGAAACCATTCGGCCTTTGAGTCTCTGAGATTGGGATACAGGAAAGCAGCATGTTGAAGAGATATCTACCGTCCCATGTCCTTGCAAAATTCACCACAACAACTATGATATGAAAACAACCTCGGGATTCATCAATGGATGAATAAATAAAGAAAATATGGCATATATTCACTATAGAATAGTATTCACTGCATTAAAATTTTAAAACAAGGATTCTCTGCTGTAAGCAACAGCATGAATGAATCTGGAAGACTCTATGCTATGCTAGGTGAAATAAGCCAGGCACAGAAATAGAAATATTGCAGGATTTAACAGAGAGGGTCTAAAAATTGGAACTCAGGTGGCGACTAAAAGCACAGGGGTAGAGAGGGCTGGAGAGACAGTGCTCAAAGAATAAGTTCTCAGTTTCCTGGAGGAGAAGATTCAAGAGCGCTTTTGTACAATACAGTATCTCTAGTTAAGAGTACCATGTTATATTCTTTAAAATGGCTAGGAGAATAGATTTTAAGTGTTCTTTCCACCAAAAAGGTCTGTGAGGTAATTCATATGTTAATTAGTTAGATTTAGTCTGTCCATAATGCATACGCCCTTCAAAACAACACGGTATACAACAAATATATATATATATAATTTGATCAATTAAAAAAGGAAATAATAAAAATTTTAACATGTTTTCCCTGGAGACCTCTATATCTATAAGATATCAGGTTATTTTGAGTGCCTCACTGATCTTGTGTGATGATTGAAATCTGAAGACAAATTTGGATGGAGGAAGGTTGCTTTGGATCAGTGCTGTGGGTAAGAAGGGTTTGACAAAGTAAGTGCTTCAAAATGTATTCAGTGAGCCATTTTCCAAACTCATAATAATGATCGTCATGTAGATGGCTTTAGTGTTTTGAGGGAAAGTAAGAAAAAAAATGTCTCTGGTATATTCTAAGTCATTTGTCATAATCCCAAGAGCACACCTTGGTGGCACTTCCTGTGCCCCTGGCTGTATGCACTCCACAGGCCTTGGCCTAGATTATCCAAACCACCACATGGTGGAAGTCACCAGATACCCCCACTTTGCATGCTAGCTATGGACAAGAAGCTAAGTGGGAAATTAGGAAGCCTACAAAATATTTCCAATGCCAACTCCAGTAGGGTACCTATGACTTTGAACATGGAAGGCAACTTATCCTGTAGCCCCAAGAAGCTCTGGATGGGAAATCATAGAGCAGAGAAGAGTGAAATTCACCTAGGAACTACAAAAATGTCAGGCCACCATAAAAATTCAAGAATTCTAGATAGGCACAGATGTCCCCTAGGTCGGAGGAGAGATGGTGGGTACTTACCAGGAATGCAAACTGAACCTGGGCGAAGTTAGTCATGATTGGGGCCTCTGTGTTGGTGAGAAAAGGAGGATTTTTCTGGAAAGGTAGAATAAAAGGAAGGAAAAGAAAAAGTTAGTCCAGGGAGAATAAGAACCCCAGTTAGCAGCTATCAGGCCTTCCGTAATCGTAGGCTCCAATCCTTGATCACACTAATGCTTCTTCAAAAAAAAAAAAAAAAAAAGTGGAGGGGTTATCTAAACTCTTGGCATTGGAAATTCAAGCTACTCAGCTTGTGTGACAGTAATTCTTAATTGGAAGTCCTTGAATACACACCACAGGGGTTGTTTCTTGCTCTGTGCTAAAACCTACCCAGCAGTGGGTGGTTTTGGCTCCTGGTACCTTCTGAAGATCATAGAGACATTCGCAAACAAATGAACAAGCTCCCTTGAATCATTTGCAAGTCAGAAAGCATTTATTGGGGGCTGGAGTGGTGGCTCAGCAGTTGTGTCGCTTGCCTGGCATGCATGAGGACCTGAGTTTGAACCCTAGCACCAAGAACACAACTAAGTGCCAGGGCACGAAGGCCACATGAAAAACTAAATAAAGTTGACTCTCTCTTTCTCTCTCTTTATAAAAACAAAAAGAAAGAAAGAAAGAAAGCATCTATTGAGCATTTATTGAGCATCAAACCTCATATACAACATGAACAAACTCCAACATTCTGAGGGCCTGGAACATTTGAGATGCGTGTATATTCAATGAATCACTTTCTTTAGTTTGAAACCTAAAAGGAGATCCTAATCATAACTCAAGCATTTCCCTTGAGATATCGAAAAGGTACCCCTAAAATGATTTTTTGAGCACTTCACCCAAAGAGTAGCAAATACATTACTGCAATGAGGAAGAATGTTTTACACTGTCTCAGTTTAGAGGACATCCCACAAATCCCCTCAGCCATCTCATGACCATGAAGCACATTTTGAAAACTAATAACAACAATGTATCATTCATGCTAATTATCAACTACAGTAAAATGAGTTGTGTTGATTCTCGCTTACCTTTTAAAATAACTTACCCCGTTGTACTCTCTTCAATTTTAATGGAAAGATCGGAATTTTGTTGATATTTATGCATTAATAAATTCATAAAATATTTATTTAGTGGATGTTACTGCAGGGCCCTGAGCTGAACATTAAAGGAGCTTAAAAAAAATTGTCCACCCATAGCTCTCCTCTCTGAGAAATAGTCACTCGTTTAATCATCTCATCATCTATTTCCCAAGAAGATGGTTCTAGACAGTAACTTTTAATACAATGTGTGGCAGGATAAAAAAAACGGCATGCAATTATCCAATTTTCATCTACTTAAATTTTAATGACCATCCTCACTTGCCCATTCAATTTTGCAACTTTTAGCCCAAAGGCACTGAAGTAGCAGTTTGAAACCTGAGATTCTCTCAGATTTAGCTCCACATGGTCTTTGCTTATTAGAATAACTGTTTCATAGTATGGAGTTTTTGTTTAAAATAAACTTCCATTGAAACTACTGGTATTCAGGATAATTAACAAGCCTGATATTTATACTTTTTATTTTTTTTTATTTTTTTGGCACCAAGGATTGAACTCAGGGACACTAAACCACTGAGCCATCTCTCCAGCCCGTTTTGAGACAGGGTCTTGCTAAGTTGCTGAGGCTGGCTTTGAACTTGCGATCCTTCTGCCTCAGCCTCCAGAACTGCTGGGATTCCAGGTGTGTGCCACCACACCCTGCTGTGACTTTATATTTGGAGGATGACACTCTCTCTGTTTAGTGGGGATCATTCTCTAGTACAACCTGCGGGGTCAGACACTATGCCATGTTCATCAAGAGTCGTCAGAACCCATCTTGCTACCTCCCTAGTGAGCATCCCTGCCTTTCAATCTATATAAAAAGACTTCAAAATAGAAAAGAAATGGGGCTACAGCAATGGCTCAGTGGTTGGTGCACTTGCCTGTCATGAGTGAGGACCCAGGTTCAAACCCCAGCACCATATACACAACGAAGTGTCGGACCAATGAAAACCAGATAAAAACAAAAAAACAAAATAAAATTAATTCTCTCTCTCTCTCTATCTGTCTTAAACAAAGGTAGAAAAGGATGGAAAACTATTGGGGAGTTTAGCGTTATTGGTCAGGAGTGTCGGGAATGAAGAGATGTCTGCTTCCCTTCTCCAGAGTCAAAGAAATGGATTTTGGAGGTGACCCATGGCTGGCTAGTGTTGCCTACAAGAGAGAGACACCAGGGCTCCATTTCTCATCAGAAATCTTGCCGAGTTGGTGAAAGCACGGGCCACCTTTAGAAAGGAGCAAAGGAGGATGCACTGAAGGAAATTTGAAGTGTACAATCTGGTCATAAAGGGCATGGAAAAGGTCAAGGCTGGTACGTACAGAGGGTCTAGCAATTCCTGAAGTAAAGGAGAGCAACTTAGCAGGAAATGTGATTCCACGGAGGGAAGACAGACATGCAAAGAGCAGAGAGGGTTGGAGACAGGCAGCAGTAGAGGGACCCAAGGGACCATCTCCCTTTAAACCTTCAAAGCAGAGGTCAGTGTTTGGGAAGAGATCACCAACACTGCAGGAAATAAGCCCAAGCAACAGTGAGAACAGAGCCATTTCCCCTGCTCAAGGGACTACGATTTATGAAAGGATATCTCTGAAACTCTCCTTCCCATTCACACGCCAGTCCTGACTCAATCCCGAAGGCCTAGACCCACTCAGAGAAACCAAGACAGAGAGGTCTCACAGAATTGGACCCGTTCTGGATAAAAAAAAAACTTTGGTACTTATACACAGATGAAATAGTACTCGGCCATTAGAGAAGACGATATTATGGCTTTTGAAATCAAATGGATGGAGGTGGAAAGAATTATGCTAAGTGAAGTATCCCAATCTCAGAGACTCAAGGGCCCAATAGTTTCTCTCATCTGTGGAAGCGAGAATACATGGGGAAGCAGTATGTTAGATGGCTAAGCTAATAATAACTTCAAATTGTATGATTCACAACACAACAGGGGGATGATTGCCTAGGATACCTGGAGGTGTACAGTAGGGGACAGGTGGGGGGAGGGATTAGGAAGAACACCTAGGAGACTGGAGGGTGGGAATATGGGGGAAATCATCTCAGAAGGAGATCTCTGCCCTCCATGAGATATTTAACTCAGGGGTTCTTCTGGGGGAAACAGCAACATGGGGAACCCAAGCTGGGCATCCATGACATGGCATTAGCCCTGGATAACTAAGTATATATACATTTGTTCTTGATTGTTTGACAATGTTTCCCCCTCAGTTGTAACTCCATATTCGTTTAATTAAAAAAAAAAAAAGAATTGGACCCATTCCATGAGATTGGGGTCCTGGGGATAATATAGTTCCTCAAAACTATGTTATCTTTTTCTTTTTCTCAAGATTCCTAATAAAACACGATCATTATGATAGTAAGGAATGCTGCAGTGGGCTAGAGCAGTGGCTCAGCATTCATGGTGCTTACCTGGCATGCGTGAGGATGCAGGTCCAAACCCCAGCACCACATACACAACCAAGAATCAGAGCAACAAAAGTCACATGAAAAACTAAATAAAATGGATCCTCTCTTTCTCTCTAACTGTCCCTCTCTCTCTCTTTAAGAAAAAAATGGAGAAAAAGAAATGTTGCAGCAAAATACCCACTCTTGTCAACAAGCACTAACATTGGCTAAGCGATAAAAATCTTCTATCTAATTCCAAAACACTCCCCTGGCCAAATCCTTCAAAACCACCCCTGAAAAGCCTTCACACGTATCCTGCTATCAAGGACGACACGTGGTTGAATTTTGTTTTAATTGAATTAATTCCTCTCACATTACATGAACTCCAAATTATAGTGACAGTCTTAAACCAATTTTAAATGCAGACTTTGATTAATCTTTAAAAGGGCAAGTTCAACAGCGTTGCATGGTGCAAAGAGGTGAAGCAGAAAAATAATTGTAGCGTTTTCCTATTTATTAAAAGAAATGCTGCCCCAGAGTTTCACCTTCCTAGTAAATAAAGGTACATTTCATACCTCTTTAATGCACTGTGTAATACGTATCAGGCATTTCCAGGTTTTCTCCACATTTCTATAAAACTTGGAAAAGGTATTAGATCTTGGCTCACAGATGCGGACATTGAATATTTTAATTGGGAATCACACAGTCATACATATGCTGTATTAGATTATTTTTCTATGAAATTTTGCTAGCTGTACCAATACTAAAATTCTTCAGATATCTCAGCAAATGTCCAGGTGCTATGTTATCATTCCACATGGTACGCTTTGTGATTTTTTTTCTACATTGCTGAATTCCTGCCCTGTCAAAATGGGAAATATGGCCAGATGTGAATTTGGGACCAGGTTAGAAGCTTGAAAATATTTCTCAGTAATGCTGAACTCCCCTTGGTGGATCAGAATTCAACCATATGTATCATCCTTGCTAGCCCTGCCTTCTCTTATTTAGTGGGGCCAAAAAATAAATAAATAAATAAATGTGCAGAGGGGAAAACGGAATGAAAAGGAAAGTGCTTAATAGAATTCCATTTCCTTTCAGATTTAAGAACTGAGTTCCCTAGAACAGTGATGTGGAAATGCAAATCAGCTGATAGATACAGCTCTATATGCAATTTTCAATTTCTACAATCCCATTCAAAATAAGTCAAAAGAAACAGGTAAAGGGCACTTTAATAAATATATTTTATTCAACCTAATATTTTCAAATTATCATTTTAACATATGGGATTCAAAAACATTATCAATGAGATACTTTAGATTCCAATTTTCACACTAAGTCTTCCAATTTGAGTGTTTACGTTGCTCATACTGCACAGAATATTTCAGGGGCTCAGTAGTCGCAAGAGGCTAGCAGCTACCTACCACCAACCCAGCCCTGAAGAAAGCAAGGAAAGATGTGCTAATCTGTATTTAAGTAGCCTCTATATCTGTGTTAGTATAATGCTCATGCTAATGAAAATAATAATGGCAGTGCTAATGATAGAATTGGAGTACCTTTTCCTAAGCCTGTCATGATTGAAGCTTTCTGACAGGTTGTCACAACAGTGTTCATAAGGTGACAATTATCTCCAGGTTATGGATGAGGAATCTGTTAGTCAACTTTCCACTGCTATCACAAATACCTGAGATAATCAGCTTATAATGAGAAAAGGGTTAACTTTGCTCAGAGTTGAAGAGGTTTCGATCCATGATCTATTGTCATATTGTTTTGGGCGTATGGCGTACAAAATGGCAGAAACACACAGAGCAAACTCTTCACCTTATGCTGGGAAGCCAAACAGAGGATCAAGGATGCAGGTTCCTACAAGCTCCTTCGAGAACATATCCCTATTTCCTAAAAAACTACTATGAGGCCGTGCCTACTAAAGGTTCCACCTCCTCCCAGTAGCACCATGCTGGGGACCAAATCTTCATCACCTGGAACTTTGGGAATATTTAAGGTTGCAATCATAGCAGAAACTGAGGTTCATAACTCGCTGTATGTCACTGAGCTTGGGTTGAACCCAGATCCAGCCCATGCTCTGTCTTTCCAACACACTCAGGGATCCTCCTCCTAGGATGTGATGCTGGACAAAGCCAGTAGGTGGCCAGGCCTGGCTGTCCAGAACACTAACCATATGAAGTTAAGTTTCCAGCAAACCTAGAGTAGACTGTGTTTTCTGAGTACAGTCAGACTACATACACAATAGCCACGTATGTATAAACGTCAGATAAACAATGAATCATTTTTATGTAAATATGCCCCATGAATCATGCTACTAAATATGCTACTAACAAGCTATCTGTTGTTTTTCTAAAATTCAGATTTAACTGGCTGTCCCATATTTTGTTCAGAAGTTATAATCTGACTCCCTGTCAGTTGACTGTATACAAAATATAAATTTCTAATGCTTTCCCTACGACTCCTGGATGGCAAGACAGCACAGGAGTTAAAGGAGCCAGATTAGCACCAGAAAGTTGGGGAGTGAAGTTAGCTACAGCACCTACTGAATACAGTCCGGGTTCTGCATCTACAGATCCAACCAACCATGGATTGAAAATGTTTTTCTAAAAATTGCATCTGCTCTGAACATATGTAAGCCTTCTTTTCCCTAGTCATTTATTTCCTAGATGAAACAGTATATAAGTGATTTACGTACCATTTTCATTTCAGTAGGTACTATAAGGAACCTAGAGACAATCAAAAGGATACAAAAGCAGGTGCACAGGTTATGTGCAAATGCTACACCATTTTATATAGGGGACATGAGCATGCTCAGATCTCAGGATCAACAGAGTGGTCCAGAGCCAATCCCCCAAGAATAAAGGGGTTGACTGTGTGGCTCAGACAGATGGAATTATTTTTCTCAGCCTTCTTGTCCTAATCTATAAAATGGGTATTATGGATTACAGATTATATTTCTTCCTCTAATGGAATGGTCAATAAGTGGAGGATATAACTATTCCAGAAAATACCATTATTAAAACATTAAAAATAATCAATATCAAGCATTATACATATTCTCTTCTTATCTTTTTTTAAAAAAAAGAGAAAGGGACAGTGATAAAGAATCAATTTTATTTAGTTTTTCATGTGGTTTTTTTTGTTGCTCTGATACTTCATTGTGTACGTGGGGCTGGGGTTTGAACCTAGGTCCTCACGCATGCCAGGCAAGCACCGTAACCACTGAACCACTGCTACAGCCCTATTTTCTTCATCTCTAATACCCAATTTAATTGCTGTGATACCATTCAACTGCCTTTGAATGACAGTGAGTAATAGTTTCCAAAGAATTAGCAAATGCAGAAACATTTAAAAGTGATTTCTGGTTTTAAAATGTCTTGCAGTATAAATCTTAAAATTTTGAGAAAACTGAAATCAAGTGATCCAGGAACAAAAAAAAGATGGACTTCTGCATCTTTTTAATCATGAATCAAAAATATTTGACTTAAAATTTAAAGCAAAATTATAACAATCACAAGAGCACCATGTATCAAAAATTCTAAACTATGGAAATACAGTCTCAGCATATTCCTAAGGTGCAATAACTGCTCTTGAAATTCTAGACTCAGGTACCGTATGAGCATTGCTCCGACAAGTTCACTTTCTGATATAATCATTGATAACTCAGACCAAAACATAAGTCACCCCCGCGTCTGAGATCACACACACAGAGAAACACGAGGAACACACACATGTATATACAAATGCACTTTTTTTTTTTTTTCAAACCATGAAGAATCTCAGAATTCTGAGACGGAAGAGATGTGCCACTATTTGACAGCAACATTTGGCGACAGTTCTGACAGTTTGCGAGAAGCCAATCTCAGTGGTAAACCCTTTTATGGGCCCTTGGCTGAGATGCTAAAATCAGAATGAAGCAAATAGGAGAAAGCAGGGTTGGCGAGCACGCGAGGCAGGCTTCGCTCTGTTTATTCCTGCCTTCTCTATAAACTGTGCTCATGGCAGAATTTACTCTGTGCCAGTTTTGCGTTGCTTCATAGAGCATGAGACCCGGGGCAAGAGGAGGGAGTTTGCAGTGATGAGAGAGAGGAGGCCCTTGTCCCTTCTCACTTCAGCTTTTAGCAAAACTTTGAATTCATCCAACGACTTCAGTTCTGCCATTCTTGATGACCCACGCTATCTCAAGCTCTGCGTGTGCGCCTGGCCTTGCCTGTGTGCAGAATGGGAATAATAACTGGATCTGTTTCCTAAGAGTGTCCTGGTGACGGAGCACAAGAATGCTTATAAAGTGCTTGTCACGGTGGCCAGCACAGAGTAAACATTCAATAACTGTGAAGACTGCAACTGAGTGGTAAATTCAGTGTTATAATTATTGAACAGTTAGTCGGTACAGATCCAGGATTTAAACCAGGAGGCCTGGCTCCAGATCCAGCCCTCTTAATCACTATCTTGCTCTGCCTCCATTAATTATCCATTAATTTTCATAGAACATTTGAAAATGCTTCATTGTGGTTCTTCTTAATATTGATAAAATGAGGCACAGGGAGTTTGAATGCCTTGGCTGTGATTGGAAGGGAAGAGAAGGATCGTCCCACAGCCACTGTTTCCCACAGTAGTTCAGCCCCTAAAGCCTCACAGATGATGACCACACACTAAATAGTAGGGAAAGTATATTGGGAGAAAAAAAGAGAAAAGATGGAGAACAGAAGAAGATGAAGCAGTAGCAGGACTGAGAAAAGAAATCAGTGGAGAGAAACGCAGGTCGTGAGAACGCAGGGGTGCAATGCGCATACAAAGGAGTAACAGGAGAAGATGAAGAGGGAGCAATCCCACCAGCTTCCAGGAAAAGGGGGACTGAGAGCCAAGTTTCGAAAGAAAAGAGGGGTATGGGTTGGCAAAGGCTTTTCACTCCCACCATCTTGCCAATCAACAAACCCGCCTCGTCCAAGGGCCGTTCCCAGCTCAAAGCGACACAGAGCGTGTGCACAGCTCCAGCCGGACGCCCTCCCCGTGGGGAAAGCGTGAGACAAGTCAGACAACACTCAACATGGCTGTTGACAAATGGCCAGGGAAACGCACCAGTATGGCAGCAGGTGACCTGTTCCAAGGAAAGAAAGAAAGAAACTTCGTGAAGACAATTTGAGTCCTGTAAAAATGCCAACCCCTTTTAGTTGCATGATTCTTTATTTTTTTTCTTATTTTTATTTAGTTTTTTTTTGTCATCGTAAATGACTTTCTTTCCAGTCTTAGAATGCATGTGAGCTTTTTATGCTCCCCTATCTGGATTTACATATGCTCCATGGAGTGTCCTTCCCCCCTTTCTGTGCTCTTATTCCCACCCTCTCATCTTCCCACACCACCCCAAAAGACAAACGAAAAAACAAACAAATGTGAGCAAGTTCTTCCTTGGAAGGATTCAAGAGCCTCTATACCATTAAGACACTGAGTAGTGATTGACTGCTTTCCAGGTTGCTCCGCAGCCTGTTAAATAGCTCAATTAGTGAGCAGCGCACACCCTCTCTCTCTAGCTCTCTCTAGCTCTCTCTCTCTAGGTCTCCCTCTCTCTCTCTCTCATTGAATTTTGCCAAGTGCATGCTGCATTGTTGGAAAGGGGCAGTGCCAAATTAGCCTAGCAACATCTCTTTTTTAGCCCTGGCGTCTGGGACACCTGAGAGTAGCAGAGAAATCGCTGTCCTCAGGCTCTGCAGGGACCATGGGCAGCAGAGTGCACTGCCGCAGGATGGGCTTTCCTTCCGAAGGGTGGTTAATGAGCAATGTAGGTGAAGACCCTTGAGAGGCACCTGGGCATTCTGCCCATCCAAAGAGAGGACAGCATAGAGATGGCAGCCTGGGCGGGAGCCCAGGACCAGACAGAGGGATGGAAGGGGGCGGGGAAGAGCACTGGTTTAAAGTCTGAGCCCTTCCAAGACATTTAGGTCTAAATGGTCTTAACTAAGGCTCACAATACATTTTTCTTTGAATAATACAAACCTTAGAAATACATAAACCCCCAAATATCGGGGTGATATAACTTAGCCATGTGCCTTTAGCACCTTTCCTTCCAGGACTCTGGTTCACTCCTGGCGTGGGAGGAAGTTCAGGCACATACCCTCCACCCACCCCAAGGAGAAGTGAGCCCTCAAATCTACGCTCTATTTATGTCTATTTGTGGCTCAACCAGACATAAACAGTGTCAGAAGAGAACAAACGAAAAAGCTGCCTTCTATATGAAGTACTGTACACAAGCCCGACCTAATTCACAACTGTGCAGCTGAAACCAGTTGCACTACTCCGAAAATTCATACAGAAAGCAGGACATTCATGTCATAAGGTAAACACATTTAGTCTGTTGTCTGTTTCGGTAACACATTTATTGGTATGGGCTATGCGATCCTGAAGTATTCATTACATCTTGGCATTTAAAATATACAGTATTCCTCTGTTTGACTCATTACAGCCTTCATACCAATTAGGTGAAAGAAAATATTGTTTGCAAAAATACTTTTAGGGGGATTACATTTATCCCAGAATATTATGTATCACAATTTTAGAAACATTAAGTCCCAACATTTACATATAATTATTATGGTTATACCCTAGAGAAGATATTTAAATGTCTTTATCTGTTGGGTATGTGTTTCTCTCCAAAGGAGAACCCTGTCAAACAATTAGAATGCTGAAAGAAGAGGAAATATTCTTGGTTGCTAAATTGGAGAAAAAGTTGCCCCAAGATAAAAATTCTTAATGTAAAATTGTACTTTGATTTGGGTGGTTTATTTTTGCTATGACATTATGGGAATTTTTTTTAATTTTAAGCATAAAATCATAGAACTCAATTATCAAGATATTTGCATCTGAGAAAATCAAATACTGAAATTAGATTTGGTGATTTTTTTTATATGGACTTGAATCTGTTTCTTTGTAATTTCTGCGGGTACTTGGAAGTGTTTTGCCATGAATGCTAACGTGCTTTGTGTGGTAAGTAGTGATTCTGCACATGTTGAAACACAGACAAATTTGAGCTGTAGACACAGGCAAAGCAACTTGGTTGCTGGTAAGGGAAATCACAAAGGTCTTCCAAATGAGATCCACAAATATGCCCTTCTTCAGATCAAAACAAAGTACCTGTGAGTGTCTTCTGGCTGCATATATACCTTAATAAAGAAATAAAAGTTAATTTTAATTTCAATAACAGGCCCTCCTTACTCTCTTAGCACCCACGTATAATTTTAGAGATCAAAGGTGATAACAGATACGTGTATAAGTCACCAGTAAAATGCGATATTAAGATAACCTGCCATCCATTTTCATTTTTTTTCCTGGAAAAAAAAAAGGAATGAAAATGAGAGAAAGAAAGAAAGCATAATCAAAAGCCTAAATGACAAAGAGTTGACAGTCAGATTCTGCGGTAAATGATTCCAGAGTCGCTGGCCTGCGGAGATGCGGAGGAAGTCCCCAGCAGACCTGATTAATTCCAGTCTCTCCAGCTGCCAGGGGAGCAGAGGGTAAGCAGTTTCGCAGAGAGGAGCCTATTACCACTACTAGGCTGAAATAGATCTAATCAACTCACAGCCGCTCAAAAGAAAACTTTACAGGTTTGGCTCACTAAGGCAGTGCTTTAAAATGATGACTACAAAGGACTGTGGGAGTCTGAAAGCATTTAGTCTTTATTGCAGCTCAAGGAAATCTTCTGCTGTGGTTAGACCATGCTAATTTACTGAACATGACAAAGCCTCCCAGACTGTGTGACATCATTTGTTTAAAGGCCCCAGTGCTCATAGGAGCGTATTTCGAATATTACTTTTTTTTTCTTCAAAAACAGTTAATTTGTTGATATTTCATCGGTGTTTGGGCTAATTACACGCACCATTATAAATGTCTGGACTAACCTACTTTAACATTTAATTTAAACAACAATGCTGTGTAATTTGTCATGGTGCTTGCAAAGTGATGAATATTGCAACTTTGTTTTCTAAGCAATCAACATTTTATCTGTGCATCTGAAGAGGAAATTCCTGGCAGAAAAAAAAGACCCTGAGAAACCCACGTTAGTGCTCACATCCTCAGCTTCAGAATGAAACTAAGTTGCACAGCAATTTGTATCATAATTATCTGAGTGGATTAAAAATGCTAAGAATAAACACTATCTCAAACAAACTTCTGGATTTAAAAAAAAAACATTTCTATTCTATGCTGGATTGTTATAACCACCTCATTTTAATGGAAAATAAACAGAGGAAAATTATTAAGGCCAGATTGAAACCAAATAACCATTTGTCTTTTGGGGGGGAGAGGAGAGGGGAGGTGCATTGGAAATCTTTGTAAAGATTTGCAGAGGTAAAATCTGCTTTTGTTTAAATAATCAAGATTTGGAAACTCTCCCTGAGTAAAATGATATGTTGTTTAGAATGCTCTGTGTGATAGCAAACATGTACACATACACACACACTTATTAAATATATTGATTACTAATGAATTCACTGATCACACCACCAAAAAAGAATTTGAGTCATTGAATTTAAGTTAATCCCAGATGATCATCAACCAACTTCGGCCTTCAGAATTTTTTTTTTTTTTTATGGAAGGAAAATACAGCAGAACCCAAAAGATGAACAAGAGGGGAACAGAGATTTGATGAATGACAGTCTAGAATTCTAATTTTAATAATTGCTCTGAGACTCTAAAAATCACGCTAAGTGCATTTCCAACATTAAGGTTGGGTGGTGGAACTGGGAACCTAGTTTTAGAAAAAATGAAATGCAATCACATGCTATTTCAAGAAAAATGCCAAGACTGCACTGGAGTCGGACTTAGATTTAGAAAGACACCCTGACATGCATAAAACGTCGAGCACCTCAGGTGCATAGAACTTACTACATTTCTACCTAGTCACATCATCTAAACCACTCATTCATGCAGAGATCGAAATGCTCAGCTTAACCCCTAAAAATAGAATATTCAGCTACTTATCCCTATCTTATGCTGAGCTCAAGAGAGAACCCAGACTTTCCTTCCCATCAAGAAGTCCAAATGCACCGTGCAAGTCTGTGCTGGAACATGATTTGGAGATCTCTGACTTAAATCATAACATCACCTGTGGTTCTATTATGTTCTTGAGCTATGTCACTGGAGTTCAAGCTGGATTTATGCTTTAGCTCAAAGAAATATTTTGTTTTCTGAGTTTTTTTCATTTTTGCCTCATTCAGGTAATATTAAGCCACTTAAGATGCCATTAGTAAGACTCCTAGTTGACATCCACAGGCTATGTAGCACTGAATGGGTCAGTCCCCAGCCCAGCAATGGCTTTCTCCTAGTCACAGGACACAGAGGGCTGGATTTTTGTCTGTCTCTTTCAGTGACAGTTGGTTCCTAGTGGCCTCAAATGTGCAAGCAATTAGACAGCTGTACCTATAATTGGTTTGACATGCCTGTTTTGTTCTTCCAGAGAGAAAAACTACCTTTAGAAATTTCAAGGATGGATTTTTTAATGAAATCGATAGCTTTAAAAATTTTTGTTTTATAAGTCTGCAGTATCTTAGAAGTGCAAAGAAGACTGTAATATTTTGGCAAAGTCTCAGCTGTGTGTGGTACCAGTGGTTAGCTGGATCCTAGAATACAGATCTACCCTGTTGGGGTCCAGGTTGTGAATACTTATATCAAATCTGGCCTGTTAGTCTCAGTCTGTTCCAAAACATAGTGACAACATAATGCATCTGATTGTTGATGGGAAAAAATGAGAAAAATTTAGAGAAGGATAGTCGGGACAGAAAACGAGAAAAACAAAAGGATCAATGTAAATCTATTCGGAAAGCAACTCAAAGCAAATGATCTACTAAAGCTATCAGTAGCACTATTTTCACATACAAAGTGGGAGCTCTTAGAATTTCCTTTTATTATTTGGAAAGAAAAACAAAATTATTAATCATCAAAATTTCAAAGTTAGGTAGCTTTGAGTGTAAGAAAAAAAATGGAACTCTGCTCATAAAGTTAACACATTGAAGAAAACGGAGGGAGTTGAAGGAGGATAGGACTGTCCTAAATGATGTTCACCTTTTATTGAGTACTTGGGAATGTATAATTTGAGGCAAGATTGAGCTATGAACCTTCTCTCTTGAATTTATGTTAATGTGAGATTTACTTCTTAGGAATCTTTTGCTGTGGTTTTTACCGGTTGTTTTTACCCGTTTAATACATGGTTAGTGTTCACGTACCTGCAGTGAGTATCTAATCAAGTAGATGCATATCCCAGAAAGTCATTAAGGAAGGGCTTGGTCAGGACAGCCTCCAAGGGACAGGTAAGAGACCATGGAAATGCTTGCACGGTGGGACCCATTGCCAGAAATGGTGGGCACCGGCTCATCCACACTGGAGAATATCATCAACATTCCAAAGACCTTATTTTATAACATGCTTTGCAAGAAAAAAAAAAAAGAACGATTCTCAAACCACCTGGGTCTGTTTCATTATTTGACTTCTTCTGGCAAGATCATGGTGATATCAGATGTAGTTCAGCAATAGAGGCAGGGCTATATTGCCAGATTTTTAGACAACATTCCAAGGCTGCCCCTTTTGACTGGCTGTGTCCATGTGGTTGGGCTTTTGAGTGGAGTTCAATGGGCCTTGTGTTTCTTATTATGATTTCTTTTAAAATCTCTATGTACTGTAGTGTTTGTGCTACTGAATATTGCTCTAATTTTCTCTAAATGCCAAATCCTCAACATGGAATGGTAAAGATGTGCTAATTAAACTCAATCCATTTCACATCTATTAATTCAGACTGTGATCTCTCATCAGATTTGATATGTTAAGTAGGATTTAGGGCTGGTCAACAGATGTACGCTGTTCCAAAATGTGGTGAACACCCAACTCCAAATGACCATTCCTGAGTCAGATTTTTTTCTTGCTCAGATGCAGAGGGATTATATTTCAGTTCAGCAAGACATTTGGCAAAATAACAGAGAGAACTACTTTTATAGCTCCCACGAGTACGTATCAGTTGTAGTTATTTTAATCATTTCCACCACTTAGTCTTTCTCCTCATACAGACTACTTCTTCTTTGGCTCAGTCATTGATACAGGCCTTGACAACTGAGTGCCACAAAGCTGGGATAGGAACACCCTTCTATTCATGTGTCTTCCCTTTCAAGGAAGTAGCCCAATCCCACCAAAAACACAAGAAAAATACCACCGACAGTAAACGTAGCAACAAAGCCCTTGGAAGAGCACAAAGAGATAAACGAACTTCTTGAATGGGTAGTTTTAGTGGAAAAGTCTCCATAAAATGGTAGGCAAATGGAGCCGTGGCTCAGCAATTATGGCACTTGCCTGGCATAATTCAAATCCCAGCACCACGTACACAAGTAAGTGTCAGAGCAATGAAAACCACGTGAAAAACTAAATAAAATTGATTCTCTCTTTCTCTCTCACTGTCCCTTTCTCTCTTTGAATAAATAAATAAAATAAAATGATGAACAGTCCTGATTCTGTGTTCTTGTAAATAAATGGCTGAGTTCACATGAAAGGAATCCTACAGACACAGAAAGGAAGTGCATCTCCCTCCCCCAAGGACAAATCCACTGAAATACCAAGATCACTCAATAGATCTACCACTGGCCACATCCCTCCAGCACAGAGCAAGCAAGTTTACTGATAAAGTGAAGTTAGGAGCTTAACGCAAAATTTAGGGGTCTCTTTAGAAAACTCTATGGATATGTCCCTAGTGACAGAAAGAATGTTGCCCGTGAAAGAAAAAAATTAAGTAAATTACAGCTATTCAAAATCAAAAGTGAAGTCCAAAGATCTGGGGCCAATCAAAGCGCTCTTCTCTGCCCCCTGGTGGATGGAAAAGCACCTCCACCTGCCCATGGTATTGTTTGTAAGTGGAGACTTCAATAGGTTTCTCAAAGTTGGTTTCTGAAAAAGGCAAACTCTGATATGGCCAGATTTAATCCATTTTATTTATAGCAAATGCTTTGTAACAATAGCCGTTTAGCATGGGGGAGCCTGTGCTTCCTCTGACCTTCGGTAAGTGAAGCAGAATTTCCAGGGAGGCAAGCAGCTCTATGCATGGTGATCTGGGGTTATTCTCCACTTTGTGTTTTCTCTCCGAATCAACATCTTTTCCTTTCTCCTCTGCTCAGAGCCAAAACAGAAGCTAAAAGGAGAAAGGATACTTCATTCTCACATTGTACTCTTCTCTGATTTTTTTTTCCTGGCTTCCATTCTTCTAAGGAATCCTCCATTTTCCTCTCTGTTGCTCTCTGATGTTGATACTTTCAACAGGTTGTTGATTAAAAAGGACAAGTAACTTACTATTTTCACTTATTTTCCAGGTCAATTAAAGTAAAAACAATATGAGAACAAATTAATAAATGCATGATGGTGTATGGCTCCCAGAGAGATTTCATCTCAATTTTTTGCCACCCTTATAGGAGTATTTTTGAGCGTGAGATGCTACGAAATTTTATAAAATTCTTGCCAAAGGTAAAAATAATATGTAGTGATGACATTCCCTTTTCACAAATGCACATATTGTGGAACCTGCGCCTAGCCACAGGATTTCACGATCTTTTGGGATTGGCAATTCACACAGTGCAAAATCCCATTAGCAACATAGCTTTCCCCAATCCCAAGGGATTCATTGTGAGAGCATTTTAATATAATAGTTTTCTTAGAATCGAGAACTCTGAAATGGTAGATCCTAGTCAAAGACAGAGGGACGTTAAGTAGAGTTGAGAGAACGGATAGATAGTATTAAAAAAAAAAAGGTTTTCGTCTTACATTTTTATTCTCTGTGAGCATTTCTTACCTGCATTTCTCTGCACTTTTACAATTTCTACTATTAGATGGGCATGAAAACACAGATTTTGGATTGCTACCATATCCATCTATTTCTATTGGAGAGAAAAATCTGGAATCTTACTCCTTTACAGAAGAATTTGCCTGCCCCTCTTTCCATGCCCAGTTCTAGAAAATCCAGTTCATTTCCACGAGCCTGTGACCACACAATGCTTTCTGAATACTGTCCCTTTTTTGCAGATGCCTCTTTTGTGTAAATGTTATTTGAAGACAGATCAATGTTCTATTTTAATCCAAGCACCCTGTTCATCCAGTCTTTTTTTTTTTTCATTTTTAGTTCCAGAAGTATCAAGTTCACAGGGAAATGATTCTTTCAAAAAATGGTACGTACATTTCCAGGAACAAATACCAGACGGGGTTCCTTATGTTTGCTTTCAACAGAGAGTTCGCACTTCAAAATGTCCAGTGATCTCCGAAAACGGAGCAGACCATGAGTGTCAGCTTAATCATCTACTAGGTATTGACTACAATACCAACACTGATGTGCAGATGCCAGGAGCAAGAAAGGCACAGAGTACCAAGAGGACACCAAGACTCGTGGACACTGAACTAGATTCCTCCCCAACTGCGACCAGGCTGGGGAGCAAAAAATCATGCTTGGACTAATCAGCACTTTTAAGGTCTAACTGCTCATTATAAAGAGGGAAGAATCTCCACTCTGTGCTTCAAGGGTTCCATTCGAATTTATTGGTCAGGGGGGTCCCCTGGGACTCTTTGGGGAGAGCCTGAGGGTAGGCTCTGAAGTTTGCCTTGACTCCTCGGACCTGGTCACCCTCACACATAGAAGTCTTTAGTTCATTGCACATCAATAAAACAACAGAATATTTCTCCTGAAAATTTATTTAGACCTAAGAATCAGATCACTCTTCCAATGACAGCAGTCATTTAATTCAAACAAAAATGATCACTTCAATAAACACCAGCCATGTGACTTTTGCCTCTAGTTTTTCTGTTTGGGATAAACAGGTAATTATCTTTTCAACCCTGAGACCTCCTCGTCTGACCCTATTACTAACTGGGCAAAAAGTCACCACATTTGCTAAATTTAGTGATTCAGAAAATCACCCCAATTTTATTTTTTGGGGGGACAGATCAATTGTCCTCATCTGAGATACACATTTAAGAATGAAACTTAAATTAGCTCCTTAAAGTGGTCTTGTGACTTTAATTATTCACAAAGTACACAAATTTAATGAGTTTTTAAATATTAAAACTCTTCTCTATTGTCACTACGGTGAGCTCTTAATTTACAGAGCAATTAAGTCAGGACCCTCATTTATCAGGACATGTGCGTTTGTTGAAAACGTACTCGGTTTTTATTAATTGATGCTATAGAAAGACTGAGGTGAAATTAATGTGAGTCTTCAGAGGTCGTCGGGTGGTGGTGGGGAGCTGGCACGGAGCAAGACGTGAGATAAATAAGTAACTGCCATTCCGGATTCCCCCTGAGATTGCAGAAATATTAAGTGCCACAATGGTTACCGCTCTCAGCCAAAATGCTTGCAAGAAAATGCCCCCTGAGTTTTTCTCTGGCAAACATCTGTCGTGGGTAGTAGCTGAGAAATAGGGAAACTTCAAAGCAGTATTTTCTGATTATTAGCAGAGTGTAGAGTGTAATGTTCTTACATTTTAATGCAAACCAAGTGTTGATGAGCTGAGAAGATAGAATTAAAAAGTAGCCCAAATTTCCTTTGTTCTTCTGGATGGGGCTGACAAGAACAATCCAGTCAGCGCTTCTCACTCTGTGAGCCACAAGAGTTTCTAGCTGCTGGGACGCAGACTAAGCTGGTGTCCTCCTACAATGGCTCTGCCCAATTGTCTGAAGTCCACTGTCCACAAATGTTTGATGGTGATGATCATGTTCAAGGAAATAGTTGCAAAAGAGCAAGACCGGTCAGATGATGTCTATCTGAGCACTTGTCTACAGAGAAAACTGCTTCAACAAAGTTTGCTGGTGGCACAGGAATGCAATCCCAGCTGCTGGGAGGCTGAGGCAGGAGGATCGCAAGTTTGAGGGCAGCCTCAGCGACTTAGTGAGGCCATAAGCAACTTAACAAGACCCTGTCTCAAAATAAAAAATAAAAAATAAAAAGTGCTGGGTATGTGGCTCAGTGGTTAAGCAGCCCTAGATTCAATCCATGGCACCAAAAAGTTAATTGTGAAGGTTGACGTGGAAGGTCATTTTCTGTTTTGGAAAATAAACCCAAAAATCAAAGCAACAAAAATTGCTGAGCAACAGCCTCAAAATTTCAGCCAACTGTTGCAATGATTCGTTCATGAAGAAACTAAATTCTTAGTTGAACCAGCACAAGATAGGTAGACACGGTTTGACATTTTGCTATGTTTGCATGGATAGACATGAGAATTTATAATCTCCAAGCATTCTTGAATCCCATAACTGCGCATTCTACCCTGAAAGCATGCCAAAAATTATACAACAAAGAACCCAACGTCACAAAAATACTTCCTCATGGATAGAAACTTGAACACTACTCTCCTTCCTGAAGTTTGATTTCTACCCAGTTCTCCTTTCCAGCCTGCAAGCAGGTTGTCCTAGCCATTCCCTGAAGGGAAGGTTAAATTGATTCCTGGGCAGCTCACTCCTGCTTCCTGGAAGGTTGTACTTGTGGCCTCGAGAGCACCCAAAAGTTTAACCAGACCATACCAAGTGCTCCCTGTACCCAGGAGTTAGTTAATACACCCTCATTCCTCATTCAGACAGGCAACACAGGCAAAAGAAGAAGGAAAAAAATAGGAGGAAGCAGGGCTTACTGTCTTCTGAAATGCTCTGTAATAAATTGTTCTTTCAGCGATGCAGAAGGAGGATTTTTCTTTCCTTTGCTTCTTTCCCCCTTTGCAGGGGAGCTCCAATGGGAGGCTGGCTTTCCCACCTGGCCCTGGCTGCCTATGCCCATAAATTTGCCTATGCAATGCCTGTTTACGGGTCGCTGATGGAACATGGAGACGGAGCATTTTGTAAACGCTGGGTAGATAATCATGGTAATTGATGTTTGGAGCTGTGAGCTCCTAGGAGCACAGGGTCTCTTTCTCCCAGTGAGGCCCTGCTCTCTGTTATCAGTCCAGCCCATAATTAAATATCACTCTTTTACAATATGTTTCAGGCTCCTTAATGAGTCTGAAGCAGAAATAGTCACCTCTTTCCCCTCTGAGCTTTATTTGCTTGTTATTAAACAATGTTATTGAGCTGCCGTTTTCCCTGTGTTGCCAAACCCGCATCGTTTCCGTTTTATAATTGCACAATTAGAGCCAAGACTTTGCTTTCATACATCAGCAGGCCCTGCGTGTGGGTGCGTGCGTGTGTCTCCGTGGTGTGCAGAACAGGAGAGGCAGAAAGAGAAGGAAGAAATCAGGTGTTCCTGTAGACTCCTCCAACGCATCTTATTTTCATTAACTGCCAGATTCTGCAAAATGGGAAGCGATTTATCACAAGGCATTTTCTTCTATCAGCCACCTCCACCAACCAACCGCCGGTGACTTTGGCAGTGACCTTGGGCTGTGTAGCCGAGGGTCCAATTTGCTCATTGTTACTGGCTTGCATAATCCTGGGCCCCTCCCCCACTGCCCTTCCCCTCTCCCCCCACTAAGCAAAATCCAGTCATTTATATTCCGAGGCTAAACGGTATTCTTTTGCCCCCAAAGCTGGCAAGCTGTATAACACCAGTAATTCCTCCTAACGAATTTGCAGAGTGCCCCTCCTTGCACACGCGCGCTCCCCCATGCACATCCTCACACGCACCCACCCCTCCAGCTGCTCTAAGCAGTGTATTAAGTAGCTGAAGAAAATCCATTCACATTCTGCTGCTCTGCTTTCTTCGCAAGTCATGAACCCATCAGACTTTTTCTCGCTGTAGGTTGCCACGGTGAAGATTTACAATGCCAGTTATTCATACCTCTGCCTTCTCTTTTATCCCCTCCTTATTCTTAAATCCCTTGGGCGAGGGCAACCTTGATACTGAGACTCTCAAAATTCGCACAAGGCTTATCATCCCTGGCGAAGGCTCCAGGACCCAGCGCAACCCCTTCCAGCCCATCAGCAGGATGGCTGGGTGGCTGGGGGCTTTTATTTCTAACCAAGGGGTGGGGGTAGAGGAGGTGGACAAGTGATCAGAAACCATAATAGAAAACTCATATATAGGTCTATCTTAAAGAAAAGCAAGGTGTCACTCATCATTTTATTAATTTTTAAAAATTTCTTTGGTACCTTTGGTGGCCAGTATTCATTTGATCCTGAAATGCTAAATGAAAAGTGACCTTAGTTTCGGGACACTAATATTTGAAAGTGCACTCATCATGTTGGGGGGCTAAGATCAATGTTGGGGAGCTAAGAGGGCAGCCAGAGGGTTCCTTCTCACTCCATGTCAAAGAACTGTAGTTACAAATTAGGACATTGGAGACTGTGTATTATACGACCGGTGTTTTCCTTATTTTCTTTGTTATTTCTTCTTCTCTTAGTTATAACTATGTTCATCATTCTTAAAGAACAGGAAGAAGATGGAAAATATTTTCAATAGTAAAAATGAATATTTTAATGAAGTCATTGAAATTGTATCCCAATTTTAAAAAGTAATGATGGCTTAATCACAATAAAAAAAAAGTATTTTATTCTCTTTTTTGCAGAAAAGTATAATTTTAACATATTGTTGTAAAATAACAATTTAGATCTTGGCAAGTGATCATCCGGAACCCTTTTCTAAAAGTTTGCACAATTATTTTCAGCTGAATTGAAATATAGTTCTGCCTCAGTATGGTAAGGGTTTTTATTTTTTTTTTCATTCATTCATTTCAAGAACAACAACAAAAAAATAATGTAGCCTTCCTGGTATAGTAATTCCCATTATCTCAAGTTTTGTTTTCTGTGGTTTTAGTTATCCATGCTTAACAATGAACCAAATGTACTGAATGGAAAATTCCAGAAATACATACTTCTTTAAGTTTTTAAGTGTACACCATTCTGAACGCCATGTAAAAATCTCACACTATCCCCTCCCTCCCACCTGGAACAAGAGCCATCCCCTTTGTCCAGCATATCCATGCTGTATACATCACCAGCCCATTAGTCATTTAGTATTCACCTTGCTTATCAAACCGACTGTCCTGGTATAGAAGGGCTTGCATACAAGTAACCCTTATTTCACAAAGTAACAGCCTGGAGTGCAAGACTAGTCAGGCTGGTAACTTCATAACTGGGTATGATTGCAATTGTTCTATTATATGTTATGCTTGTTAATCTCACTGTGCCCTGTTTCTAAGTTCTAACATTAAGTACCTACATATAGGAAAAAACTTAATGGTACACTTAGTGTTTGCTGCTATCCTCAGTTTCACACATTTGCTAGGGGTCTTGGGATGTAGTCCCATCAGTTATGGGTAGACTACTTGAATTCCTCACCTTTGGCTGTGACTTGTGTGTCCAGGGAGCTGTGGCATCAATACTGCCAATCCAGGGGCCACGCTCTGATTTCATTTGATGCATCAGAGGGTGTGCCCAGGTTACCTTTCAAATGGTGTGCAATTTTGAGAGAAGCTGTAAAGTTTTACTTTTGTTCAAAAGTAGAAGAAGGTGCTAGGAGAGAAAAATCTTAGCTCAAGGAGGGGGTCCTGACTTCTGTTAATGTGTGTGACCTTAAGTCTATGACCCCTGGAGCCTCAGTTTCCCCTTCTGTAAGACATGATCAAATAGAGTCAAGAACTAGTTTAATATAAAATTGTTCCTCTTCTAGCTCAGTGCATTTTGCCACACTTGGATTCCCCAAGGTGTAGGTCAGTGTGATGACCTCTGCCTGCAGTTTAGGGCAGTGCCTTTTGGCAAAGAGCCATAGTGAGTATCAAAATATTCTGAAACTCAAGGTCTCGATCAACGCTCCACAGAAAACTGAGAAAGATTCAGCAGCCTTGGCCATAGTTTTTGAGACTGTGTTTCTGGAACTAGGGTAAGAAGAGAGAGACACACAATAAAAGTGGTTCTCACTGGGTGCAGATGCACACCCTTAATCCTCAGTGGTAGAGGACCCCTAAATTTTGTCCCCAGAAACACCAATAAATAAATAAGTTATGCTGGGTTTTATTTCATTTTATTATATTATGTTTTTCTAACCCTAACCCTAACCCTGACTCTGATCCTAATGCCTTTTCCTTTAGGAGGAAATTTCTTGTTCCATACCTCTGGTCCACTCCTCTTCTCATGCCTCAGGGGCACATCAGGCTTCCAGCTTGCAGATACACCCAGCCATCTGCACTGGCCCTCAGACACCCCAGAACACTGTTGCCCCTAAAGTTTTATCACCTTGTTCCCCTACCAGCTCTTAGGAAACAACCTCAGGAAGACTAAGTGGACACCTCCAGTTAAAACTTCCAAAATAACTGTGATTGCTTACAAATAAAACATTGAGTTTCATTTCGCTTTCTTGTTGACTGGGGTCCTTGATCTGGGACAGAAACTTAGCAGCCAACCATCGTAACCATCTGAAACTTGTGCAGCTACAAAGTAAGAGTAATGATCTCAATCACCTTCTCAAGCTTCTAAGGGTGAAATAAATCCCTGGGTAGATACTTTGAAATGTTCTGGAATAGGCTATGTTGATATGCTACTATCAATGCTTATCGCTATTAATCTATTAGTGACTAAGGTAATAAACATGATGATTTTCCAATATTTTTTGAAAATGACCTATAGAAACGCATGCTGTGTAGTTTGTCATGACCCACTTGTGTAATCATAGCTGACATACAAGTATCATAACACAATACACCTCTATTATCTCTGAAATATTCTGCTGCTTTCTATCCCATAGATAGAAATTTTTCATTCCTTCATTGGTCCTAGCTTGCGGTTTGAAAAACATACACGGAGACCACCAAGAGCTGGCAAAGAGACTTTGTTCAAATTAGGGAAGTTCCCAGAGGTCTTCCTCCTCAGTTAGAGCCTCGGGTTAAGGTTAGGGTTAGAATTAGGGTTAACTTGGAAAATGGAAAAGGGCAGGATTTTAATTTCTAGTTTCCTCCTACACTGAAGGCCTTTCTGTAGAGCCCTGGACTCACACACACGGAGCTGCCTGGAAACCTAATCAGCATTGGAGAGTGGGGAAGGAGAGTGAGCTGAGGTATGAAGACATTGTGTCAGAGTGTGAAATAAATTTTGATGCAACATGAATGATTTAGGGCATTTCCAATCTGCCTACACGTGGCTCCGATGAGGACCACAATGCAAAGGAGGGCTGGAAAGGACAGGAAGCAAAGTCTCAGGTGATTTCCATTAATTCTGAAGCATCCTGAGAATCTAAATGGAAAACAGTAGGGAAAGGAGCAGGGGAATAGGTTTTATCAGAGATCCGCCTTCCTGCCCCTTGTACAATTCCATAAAGAAACAATAGGGATGGTTTAATGGACACAACATTTCTCACTCGGCTACAAACCCACCTTGATCCATCACCAAACATTTACCTTAATCCCAAGTCGCAAGAGCTGGTACGCAGGAACGTAAGCAGGGAAGATCGTGGGAAGTTTCTCCTCCTGGAAGCACGCATTTCAGTTGCTATGACTTCTGCTGTCCCATCAAGCATGGCCAACAAGCGTTCCCCAGAGCATTCCAAAGCTCCCCAGAAGGAGTTTCCTGTGGGTCAATTCATTAGTCGGTTTGTCTTATGAGTTTTTAAGAACACTGTAGTCTACTCAACTAACTAAGGTGGGATTAAATGGATTTTTCTTCTTCCAATTCCTATCAAAGTTAACCATTTGTAACTACCAGGAAACAAAAACCAAGAAAGGTAACTTAAAAAACAAGCAAGTTCTACTCTTTCATCTTTCCGCATTTGGACCTTGTATCTTTAGTTCCAGGTGTACACTTTAGGTTTAACCCAATATTCTCTATATTGCTGACTTTTTCCAGTATGCATATTACATTGAATTATTTCCATTAATGTAATATAGCCCAATCGATCAAATTAAGAAAAAGAATCAAATAATTTTTCTTTTTCTTTTTAAATACTTTCTTCTCCATAACATATTGTTTGTCTGTCTGTCTGTCTCTCTCTCTCTCTCTCTCACACACACACACACACACATATATACTCACACTACACTGATAGTGGCCATTTTCAGAATAAAGAATTTTAACAGGAACAAAAATATTTTATTCCAAAGCATTTTGTAAGTATATGATGTGCTTCTTGCTATGATCCATTTGCCTCTTTTTCTGCATTTGTTTTAATTTTAATAGCTGTTTTAAAAACTCACAGCAAGTATTGTTCTTCAAAA
>PVKS010028084.1:0-26827 GCA_004027875.1 Aplodontia rufa | reverse complement strand
AGGGCTGATAAACCTCATCTGCACATGGAATATTTCTAACTTAAAATATCTGTTCCGTTAATCATCCTCAGTTTTACACACAAGCAATTCCAATTTCACACCAACCCCATGTCTGTCACTGGGATAAGTGACCCAGCCTTGATTATACTATACACTGTCTTCTACTTCATTAAATACTCTTAAGCAAACCACCCAAGCAGGACAACGACCATGACTCACGCTGGCCTGCAGCTCCTTCCCGCCATGGAGGAATCCTCCCGTCCACGGGCCACATCCATTCTGAGGAGCAGAGGGCAGAGAAGAGGACAGCAAACTTGAGACACCCATGCTTTGCACCTATCACAGAGACACCTAGCCAATCATCTTTGATAGGAAGGACCTCAGATCCAGAGAGTTGTCACCGTTGTCACTCAGACACCTCCAGCAGTCATCATCGATTCCACAGATCTTCCCTCCCTCTCTACCCATTGCCACAGTGTTTGCTGGCTAATTAATTCGTTAATAATAATTGTGCTGCTATTGTTCACAAAACCCAAAGAGAGGGCTGATATACCTCATCTGCACATGGAATATTTGGAACACTGATGTACGCTTTAGTAATTATCCTCAGGTTTTGAAACATGCATTCTCAACAAACAACTTCATACCACCCCAGGTCTATCACTGGGATACAGCAATTCAGCTTCGATCATATCGTGCAGTGTGTATCATACTTTATTAAATACTCTTAGGCAAGCCACCCCATCCCAAGCAGGACAACGACCATGACTCACGCTGGCCTGCAGCTCCTTCCCGCCAAGGAGGAATCCTCCCGTCCACAGGCCAGGTCCATTCTGAGAAGCAGAGGGCAGAGAAGAGGACAGCAAACTTGAGTCACCCCTGCTTCTATCACATGGACACTTAGCCAGTCACCTCTGAATGGAGTTAGCAAAGGACCTCAGATCCAGAGAGTTGTCACCGTTATCACTCAGACACCTCCAGCAGTCATCATCGATCCAGATTGGTCCTGTTTCTCCAGCCATCGCTACTTCCTGTTCATTAACTCACTCATGCCCTTTCACAAGCCCTGTGCTTGTTCTTACTGAGCTGCACATGGGGTCACTGCAGCAGTGACACAGCAGTGTCATTCATCATGGTTTGTCATGTGTGTACCTCATGTCCCTCCTGCTGCCTATCGAAGGCTCACAACCTAACCCACGTGACTATCTGTGCACTTCCTCTTAATTCAGGAAGTGGTCTCCAGCAAGCCACCCTGTCCCAAGCAGGACAATGACCATGACTCACGCTGGTCCGCAGCTCCTTCTCAGCAGGATGCAAAAAGCACCTGGAGGAATCCTCCTGTCCACAGGTGACGTCCACTCTGGGCAGGAGAGAGCAAAGGAGAGACAACAATAGAGATGATCTCACTACTCCTCCTCGATTTGTGCAATTCATATAGTTATTAGTTGGGGCACATTAATTTCATTTTCTCCTAATGAACAATTTTAACTTGCCATTGACCTAGAACACTATAATTATAAGCATACCGCCACTGGTCAGAAGGAGGCACGCATGCGCCAGTTATTTCCCTCTGAGCCACACTGTTTCTATGTACGTTGGTATCTTTCTTGCCCTACAATCCAGGTTCTCACTGGACAATGCTTTGCCTATTTTTATCTCTATTTTTTACATACTTGTTTTTTCATTTCTACATCGATCCCATAAAACACAAAATAATATTATGCAGCCACAATCAAGAACAAATACATTCTGTGTTCCTGAAATCTGTCTGTAGAGCATTTGAAACAAGGCGATGGACCAGGTGTCCTATCACGGACCTCAGATTTCCAGGCATTTATTCATGATCCTCCTCATATGCCACAGGCTGTCATCATTGATCCAGGACTGGTCCCCTGTTTCAGGAAGCTCCAGACGGGCTGCCCATTCGTTAACTCATCCAGTACTAGTAACTTAAAGCCACACTAGTCCTACAGCCCCCAGGAGTGTCTTGCTTTTCCTAGTCTGTGTATGGAATCACTTGAACATTGATACATCTGCTTCACTAATTTTACTCAGTTTTTAATATAAGCGTTATCAGTAGAATACTTGATACAGCTCCTGGAACAATCACTGTATACAGTTGACCATTCCTAATTACATCGTACTCTCTCCAATGGTGCTCTGAATTCTCTTAAGAAAAACTCAAATCAAGTCAAGAATGTTGACTATTGCTACTCAACCAACTGTTTCATGTTTCAATAAATGCTCTCAAACAACTACCCAAATCCAAACAGAAAGGCTCCTGTGACTCACCCCGGCTGCAGCTCTTCCTCCACAGGGCGCATGCACGGGCCACCTGTGTGCTGGGGAGCAGAGAGCAGACAGGATAACAAGTCCAGATGTTCTCACTTCGAATTTGCTTTCAATCATCCTCACTGATCATTCAGGCAATCACTTATTAGCATGTAATAAGTAATTTCTAACTTGCCACGGCTAAGAACTAACCATTGTCTCTAAGCTGTACCACCAACTGCCTTAACTCAATTCTACATCCATTCACCAAGTCAATAATTCAGCAGTAACAATAAACACGATTCAAAAAGCCCAAAAAGAAAATGCTGGAGAAGCCCTAACTTAATCTACAGAATCATTTCCCATACAGATGCATGATTTTCATTCATTATCCTCAGTGGTGCATATTCTCAATGAATCAACCCAGTATTTCCCATCATGTTGATAACTAGGCCATAGTCAGCTTTTTACTACATTTAATACTATGAATAAAACCACTAACACCTTTGAACAAGGTGCGCGGCCCAGCACAGACAGACTGTTCATCAGTGTGCGGTTGAGAGCAGCTCTGAGGGACCATCTAGCAGAGTGCAAAGCAGAAGTCACGAGAAGGGACAAGCAGACATCCTTTCCAGTCATCCACACTTTCACCATTCGTGTGCACAGGCACCTAGGTGGTGATTAATTTAGGATGCGGGTTTGAACCCCAGCACCACGTACACAACAGTGTCAGAGCAACAAAAGCCACATGAAAAACTGTATGATTGATTCTCTCTCTCTCTCTCTCTCTCTCACTCTCTCTCACTGTCCCTCTCTCTTTTAAAAAATTATTTTTAATGGGATTCAGTATTTTCAATATATTTTAATATTTTTATTGCCTCAACGCACTTCTTACCTTATATACATTTCAACAATGATCATTGCATTTATCATTTGTAATAGTAGAATCCGGCTATAGAAAACCCATCCCAAGAAGGTGGTCCCTTTGCATTCCTAGATCTGTACGCGGGATCTCTCCAAACAAACCTGAAATACTTTATTTTGCTTTGAGTGGACCTCACCAGCTGGGGCACACAGCATTCGCTCACCACACCTGACTCATGCCCTAGTGACCACCATCCTGGCTTGGGTCAATGTTTCTGCTTCTAGTTTAAATTACTTTTGTTAATGAATTAATTTATAATTATCCAATAATAATAAAGTAAATATCAATTGTTCACAAAAAAAAAAACTCTGCAAAGATCCTTAATATCTTTCTAGAGAATCATCTTCTCACCGACTGTTCTTCCTTCATTATTCATCCTCACTGTTTCCAAAAAAAATAACTCAACAATCAAGGTGACGTTCCCAGTCCAGTCCATATCTAGCTGCCTCCTTTGGTCACGCTTACTGTCTCTGCGTCACACCAGACCCTGATGAGAACATTGTCCGTACCCACCCTGGTCTCCGTGATTCAACACGCAGAGGCAACCGTGGAGCACCCAGTCCCAGCATCGTTCTTGGCGCCCACCCTGAGAAGTGAAAAGCACTGTCAACAACAGTAACATGGGTCTGCACGTTCCACCTTTTTTTCAGTGAAAAATTAAGCATACATTACTTGGGGCTGATATTTGACATTTTTTCCATAAGAAAATGAAAAAAAAATCAAATTTGCCACTGACCCAGAATAAGAACTGAGCGTACTACCTATGCCATCCCTGGTCAAAGAGAGAACATGCCTGCAGCCTTAAAAGTCTTAGAGGACCTCGGTTAGTGGCTCCCATCACCTCGCCGCAGCACTGACGGCCGGCTCCGCCCTCCCCAGCTGCCCGCATTTCACTGCAAGATTCCTCCAAGGCACACAAACTCCTTTAGAATCAAAATCCAGGAACACAAATCAAGAAAACAACTGTGTTATAGTTCTAAAATCCGTCCATATGATACAAGTCTTCTCATCTTTTATTTTTTCCATTTTTAATTGACAAATAACTATATATATTTACAGGCTATAATGTGCTATTTTGACATGTTTACACTGTGGGATGGTTAAATCAAGCTAATGAAACACATTCTTTATTTCACAGCCTTGTCATTCTTTGTACATATTTTTGTGCACTTTTTATAAATCTTCTCCTATTTAAAAACCTACTCTGCAAGCAGTTTTGAAATAAACTATACATTATTAGTAACCGCCTCACCAGGCTGTGCAGCGCACCTCTAAAACTTCCTCTTCCTGTGCTCTGACCAGCTGCCCCCAGGTCCAACCCCACCCGCAGCTTCTAGACTGCTCTGTGTTCTGTGCCCGGAAGCTTCACCTTGCAGACTGCAGGCAGACCTGAGGCCAGGCGGCAGCCGTCTGTGCCTGGAGAGCATCAGGCACGCACCACTCCTGAATGCTTGGCACGTTCCATGTTCCCCATTCTCATCCACATTTCTTCACTGACAAATTCGTCAATCCACTAATATTAATTTTTAAAATCTTTAAGGAAAAAATGTCCTAGGAGACAAAAAGTCCAAGGGACAAAAAAAAAAGCAAGAATAAAAGACTTGACACATCCACGTATCTACAGAGCCCCTTCACTGTTGGTGTGTTAACTGACACGTCATCCTGGTGCTTTCTATAGCTTTCAATATGATTCACGTGTATCCAGAAATGTCTACAGGACGTTTGCCCCAGAGTAAGCCTTCTGTGATCACCCTGATTGTTAGGAAGATCACTAATGAGCATAATGCTTCACCTCAACTCAGTCTCTTCCTTTGGATTACAGTTGTTCTTTTTACTTATAGTTAACACTTCTTTGAACACTCCCAGAAAACTGAACGAGATTCCCAAAGATGGTAACTCATGACCATTCGCTTTGGTCTTCACGCTCCCACACATGGCGTCTGCCACAGAGGTCACCACAGAGGCCAAATGCTTTGGTCAGCTCCGGGGTGTCCACTCTATGCAGAAAGAAAGAGCAGAGGACAGCATGACTAGGGTGTCCCTCTGCTGACCCTCACTCCTCCAAGTCATTATTCAGTCACTTAGGTACACCTAACTGGGCTTAATATACATTTCATATTCTATTAAGAAAAACAAAATAATACCAACTTCCGTCAAGGAGAATAAGAGTACTGGCATCGTCTACATGACCCACACCATCAGCAGCCAGAGGCAACTACTTTGACCGTTTTTCCCTTACCGGTTGTTATCACTGTTCATTAGCAGCTTCTCTTGCTTCACCTACTCCAGGTAGTTGGACGATGCTACCTGGTCTTCATCTTTACTTATTTCAATTGTTCAACGATTTTTTTCATTTTTTAAATTATTCTCAATAAGACCAGGGACACTGTGGTCCCTTTATTAATGGAATCAGTGTTTTCAGTTTGATGATCCTTCTTGACTGATAGTTAAGCAATGATTCACTCTGTAGCATAGCAAATTACACTTGCTGCCCCCTATGTTTAGTAGCTTTATCACTGATCTGTTTATAAGATTATTAAATCCATAAATCCAAAATAAAAGAACAAGATCTATGTTGCTAATATCTGACCTAAGGTTATTTCTTGTAAGGAACTCAACCTCCAAACACAAGTCTCCATCGTCACCGTCGGAGTTGACTTACACTATGGCCGTCGCCAGCCTTCCTCCAGGCTTCCCTGGGCTTGCACCTCATTTTCAGCACTTCTATCTATCTCTTTTTTTCTTTTTTAAATGACACAGGGTTTCACTAAGTCGCCCAGGCTAGTCTTAAGCTCCTGGAGTCGAGTGATTCTTCACCCTCAGTCTCCCAAGGACCTGGGACTGCAAGTGCTAGTCACCATGGCCAGCTCATTTCTACATATCCTTAATGATTAATTTAGGATTATTTTTAGGATTTCTTAAGTAAACAAACCACCAAAACATAAGAACATCAACATGACTCACATTGGCGTCCAGGCTCATACCCAGATGGACCACCGTCGACCATGCGATCAAGGAAGAACCCTTGAAGCAGCTCAGGTATACTCACGCAGGGAAGAACAAAGCGGAACAAAAGACAAAAGCAAAAAGCAAGTCACGATCTCCCTTGGTCCGTACATGAAACCTGTCACTCAGTTAATTACTTAGATATTTATTATTTGGGATTAATATTAATTTAATAAATTAGAAATAATTTTTCTTTTAGAAAAACCAAGAATATCAGTCTTGCCACAAACATAGAACAAGAACACTGAAATGTGTGAATGTGCACACACACATACACATGTGTGCTCATCCGTGTGCAATTCTTTACATGCATACATATTTTTCTACTCCGTTCTCATCGTGACATGAACAGCTTCAACGATCACATTTCACACTTTTTAAATAAAGAGGGAGTACCCCGACAAGCAGCCTATTCTGACGTCACAGGACTGGGACTCAGTGCCACACAGACACCTCTGAACCCTCCTCCAGCCTCACTCGGGGAGGCCAGGGCAGAAGGTGTCTGGCACACGGAGACAGGGCCCATACTGGCCTTGCATTCCACCCACACGGGCGTTTAGACATATGTTCATTTCTATAATTGGAAAAGAGTTCACACACTCACTTCTGTTAGCTTATGAATTCTTCATTGCCCTATTTATACTAATAGCAATGATTATTACTTGTACAATTCATATGATCATTAGCTAAAGAAACGTTCTTAACGATGTCTTCCTTAATAGACTTCAGCATTTTTAATCTACTTATATTAATAGGTTCTCTTCCTTCACAACACATTTTCATAATTGGATGATGCTTTACCTATTTATATTTATTTATTTCTATTCCTTTCTTGACACTTTTTATGATAACATATCCAACTATAACAATGGAATCCACGAACACAAAGACACAGACACCTACTCCCTCACTGCGAGATGGCTCCCAGCTTGGGCACAGGCTGGGTGCTTTTTTCTACCGGGATTTCCAGTCCCATGTGGAGTAGTCATCAGCCCTGTACCAGGGACAGCGACCAGGGGATTCTGGCCCAGGTTCAGCATCAACGCTATTTCATGTGAATGTGAGGCCTTCTTTGACAATACTAAACACATCTGAGTAACACATGAAACGCCCTCTTGAAAAACATTCACAAAAGTAAACTGTATTCTGCCAGTTCCCTAAGAAGACAGGCAACCTCAGAACTCAGGACCCCACCCCACAGAAATCTACTAATCAGTGTGCCCATTCTAGAAAAATATCATGCTCTTTGCACTGAATGCTTAATCTAAATTTCAGACACATGTTTAGGTTTTGATTTGGAGTAAAATATATTCTGTTTCTCTTTAGGCATAGAAAAAACTGATTTTCAAAAATTCATAATAAGAAATCTGTTTTATCATCTGTATCACCTTTAGATACAGTTAAGATATTAAAAGAATTTATAACAATTTCCACAGAAATTGATCGCACATTTTATTCGCCTATGGAGTACAGAAATACTATCATGCTTCACTTATTCATGTAGATTTATTCATACTGAATTACTGATATTTTCATTGGACTATTTACCTTAATATAAAACAAGACCATTATCAAAAGCAGCAAGATCACAAGTACCATTCCTGGATTGGGTAACAAGGCCACGCCCAGGAGAAGCAATAAGCTATGCTTCCTGTGAGTGACCCTCAGACCCCTATAGTCACCACTCATGACACACTCGATGAGTGGTCACCACTGATCTAGGATGGGCCCTCCCCCTTCTATAATTGCCACACTTGTTTACTGATTTATCCTCCCTTTCACTAATAATATTTTGATGACAATGTATCACAAGCCCCTAGGACAAGACCCCCAAGTGTACTGCACAGCTATCTACGGGAGCGCTCTCGACTTGGGTATTACTCTTTCCTCACTCAATGATAAAGGAGGTGGGCTGGGGCGGTGGCTCAGCAGTTGTAGTGCTTGCCTGGCATGCGCAAGGACCCGGGTTCAATCAAACCCAGCACCACATGCAAAACTAAGTGCCAGGGAAACAAAGGCCAGATGAAAAAATAAATAAAATTGATTCACTCTTTCTCTCACTCCAGCCCCCTCACTCTAAGATAAATAAATCAATAATATTAATGGAGCCATTGTTGATTGGTCAACACAATGATTCCTGGCCATGCCACGGTCATCATTTGGCCATGGATGCTTTCCTGAGGTGACACATACTGCTCTTACCAATACAGGGAATCTCCTCGTAACTCCACCCAACCCAGGACAAGAAATGTCTCGACTCACATTGGTCTCTGTGCTGCGAACTCAAGCAAGGTCCGTGGACCATGTGACCAGGAAGTATGCTTCCATAGTCTTGGGAGAATCCATTCTGAGAGTACGGAGCACTCTCAGTTCTAAAGACTGTGGTATTCTCTCCATTTATCCTTCCAGTACTCCATTTTATTATTCAATGAGCTGTGTATTAAATTCTCATACTTTCTCCTTTATAAGACAAACTCTGAATGAGATTCTGTCCCCAAGAAGGACACAGGCTTTTTAAATATTAGACAGAGCATCTATTCTAGAGAAAGACTACTTCTCATCCTTTTCTGCCCAATGGGACTTGTGTGTTTCATGCTCACCACTAGACTGAGGAGGTGCACACAAGGTTCCCCCACTGGAGAAAGTCTTGCCCACTTCTTCCTTTATTTGTATTTTCTGATACAAATACAAAAACATAGAATGGACGTTCAAGAATACAGAAACCAAAACAACATCCTTGACTCTTGCTAACACCTAACCCCAGGGCCCCAGACTATAAGCTAGATGTCTTACTGTGTAGGACCTCAGACTTCCAGACCTGTGGTCATCATTTTTGCCTTATGTGCCACCAGTGGTCATCATTGATCCAAGACAGACCCTCCTCTTCCTCTCCTGTGATATTAATAATTGCTCACTGATGAATTTGAAATGTCACTCACAGCAACTAGATACATCTCAAACATCTGAGATCAAGATCCTTAAGCACTCAGCATGGCTAGCTATAGGATTTTGGGCCCCATGGCCTATGTCTCTTCCCCTATGCCATGTTGATTTTGCAAATCGGGATTAACCAATGTGATCATGGCCAGGCCACATTTATCATTTAGCCATTGTGGATTTGCATAAATTGTGGGTAATGCTTTTTCCAGTATAGTAAATGTCCTGGAGAAACAACCTTAGTTAACACAAGAGCTCTTGACCCTACTCACCTTGCTCACTATGCTCCTAGCACACAGAGAACCACCCATCATGGGAGCAGAGAAGAATGCTTCAATCATCTCGAGATCTATTCTGAGAATACAGAGCACAAGCAATCATGAAAAGATGGACCTTCTGTCCCTTGATCTGGCCTTCTCTCTTTCATTGCATAATTCATTCAGTAGGAGTAACATCAGTTTTGCTCAAGAAACCAACAACAACGAACATGGCCATGACCCCAGGAAGGATTCTGAACCATTATTTTTACTGAACACACCATCCTCCCCCAAGGTTCTAAAGCATTCGTGCTGTTTCTTTCTGAATAGATTTCCATGTTTTTAAAACATTTTCATACTAGTTTTGGCCTTGGCATATATATATTTTCATAACTTGATAATGCCTCACCCACTCATCTTTTTTAATGCATTGAAGTAAAGATTTTACCATTGTTCCAATTATAAAAACAGAATAAAATTTCATGAACCATAGGACCAAGAACAGCATTCTACACTACGCCTGATGGCTATGGTTAGGATCACAAGCTAGATGTCTTCTCCTGTGGACCTCAGACTTCCGGAGCTGTTGCCATCACCCAGTGATGCCACTGCCACCAGCGGTCATCAATGATCTGAGATAGGCCCTCCTCCTCTCCCATAACTTCCACACTTGCTTACCATCCTTTCACTGATAATATTTTATAATATTTCACAAGCTCCTAGAACAAGAGCCCAAAGTGTACAGTATAGCTATCTATGGGAGCTCTCTCCACTTGGGTATGACTCTTTCCTCACTCAAAAACAATGGAGTCATTGTTGATTGATCAGCACAATGATTCATGGCCATGCCACGGTCATCATTTGGCCACCAATGCTTTCCTTAGGTGACATATACTGCTCTTACCAATACAGGGAACCTCCTCGTAACTCCACCCAACCCAGAACAAGAAATATCTCGACTCACATTGGTCTCTGTGCTGGGAACTCAAGCAGGGTCCATGGACCTTGTGATCAGGAAGAATGCCTCCATCATCTTTGGAGAATCCATTCTGGGAGTACAGAGCACAACAGATTTTAAAGACTGTGGCATTCTGTCCATTTATCCTTCCATTTCTCCACTTCATTTTATTGTTCTATTAACTGTGTATTAAATTCTCATACTTTCTCCTTTATAAGACACACTTTGAATGGGATTCCATTCCCAACAAGGACAGAGGCTCTTGATTTTGTTGTTTGTCTTGTGTTTTTAACTGGATACAGCACTCATTCCAAAGACAAAACATTGCTCATCCACTTCCTCCCTGCTAGACTTCTGGTTTTGATAAGAATCAAAGATACGAGGAATGAGGAAGCAGAGCACATGGTTTCCCCACTGGAGAAAGCCTTGCCCACTTCTTTCCTTATTTATATTTTTTTATACAATTCTATCAAGTAAAAGAGAAGTTCAAGAACAACATCCCTGACTCTTGTAAAAACCTATCCTCAGGATAATAAAGTATGCACCAGATGCCTTTGGTATTGGATCTCAGACTTTCAAACCTTTAGTCACTTTCCTGGACTCATACCCCACCAGTGGTCATCATTGATCCAACATCAGTCCTCCTCTTCTAAAATATCTTCAGTTACTTATTGATGAATTTGTATCATCACTCACAGCAACTAAATAACTCTGACTCTCAAACATCTGAGATGAAAAACATGGCTATCTCTAAGACCTTTGGCCTCATGACCTGTGTCTCTTCCCCTACGCCATGTCAATTTTGCAGAGGGTGATCAACCAATGTGACCACGGCCAGGACACATTTATCATTCAGCCATTGCTGATTTGTACAGTTTGTGGGTAATGCTTTTTCTAGGACAGTGAATGTCCTGGAGCAACAACCTCCATCAACACAAGAGCTCTTGACTCTACTTACCCTGGTCACCATACATCTCGGAAGCAGAGATGAATGCTTCAATCATCTTGACAGCTTTGATTCTGAGAGTACAGAGCACAAGAGATCATGAAAAGATTGACTTTCTGTCCCTTGATCCTTGTCTTCTTCCTTCAATTTCATAACTCATTCGGTAGGAGTTAAACCAGTTTTACTCAAGAAACCAACAACAATGAACATGGCCAATTCCTGCCCGAGACATGTTCATCTTCTGGTTGTTGTTCTTTTTAAATTATATATACTTGGGGCTGGAGCGGTGGCTCAGCAGTTTCAGCGCTTGCCTGACAAGCACAAGGACCCAGGTTCAAACCCCAGCACCACGTACACAACAACTGAGTGTTGGAGCAACTGAGGCCACGTGAAAAACTCAATAAAGTTGTTTCTCTCTTTCTCTGCCTCTCTCACTGTCCCTCTCTCTTTAAAAAAAAAAAAATTATATATACTGCTTTTACAGATGCAATGAGCCTTCTGAAAGCACCACCCAGCCCAGGGAAAGAAACATTACTCAACTTTCACGGTCTTTACATAAGCAGGATCCACAGACCTCATAACCAGGCCAGAAAACGTTCATTGTCTTCGGAGCACTCATTCTGAAGAGGACAAAGTACAAGCAATTTTAAAGACTTTCTTATTCTATCCATTGGTCCTATATTACCCCTTATATTCTACTTTATGAGTCATTTATGTTTTATTAAACTGTGATTAAAACACTGACTGGGGTTCAGCCCCATAACAGGACATGCTTCCATGAATATACCATCCTCCTCCACAGAAGTGGCACCTCCAGGTCTCTGCTTCCTGACAGCATCTTTGTTTTGATATGCATCCTTAGTGTTTTGTGCCTTCCCTCATCATTTGTCCTTTGGAGAATTATTTCCCCTTTACTAATCTAGATTTTTAACCAATGATAAAAATAGAATAAAAGTTCAAGAATCCTTTACTCTTCCTAACATCCAGTCCTAGCATCACACAGTAATACAAAATGTCATTTTGTATTGGACCTCAGACTTTCAGACCTGTAGTCATCATCCATGACTCATATGCCACCAGTGGCCATCATCGATCCGAGTTTGTCCTTTCTTTTCTCCATTAATAGCTACAGTTGCTTATTGAACAATTCATCTTCTCACTGATAAAATTCAGATAACTATGAGTCACAACTCTCTGAGAACAAGCTCCTTAGTCACGGGGCATTGCTCTCCACAGGATCTGTCTCCACAGTGCATACATCTCTTAATCCATGTTATTTGTGCAAATGTTGATTAATCTATATATTTCACATCCATGCCCTTTGGATCATTCAGCCATGTTGGCTGTTTTTAGATGACAGGTAATGCATTTATCAATTGCATCATGAATACGCTTGACACACCCCCAACCCAGGACAAGCAGTTTGGCTCAACTCACATTAGTTTCAAAGCTATGAACACACAGCAGGAACCAGGGCCCTCGTGACCAGGGAAGAGAGCGCAGCCATCACCTTAAGAGCATCCATTCTGTGTACAGAGCACAACAGATTTGGAACACATTGATATTCTATCCATTTATTCTCTCACAACTCCTATGTCATTTTATTACTCATTTAAATGTATATTACATTACAATACTTCCTTCTTCTGAAAACAAACACTGAACGTGGTTTTGACCTAAACAAGGACATAGGCCGTCATTCTTCTTGGGTCCTGGGGACCGAACCCTGGGCCTCATGCGTGCTGGGCAAGCGCTCTGCTACTGAGGGGTAACTCCAGTCCTGTGCGCCACCACTATTACCATCTTCAGCCAAAGAGACAGCACTTCTGACTCTAACTTTCTGTTGAACTTGTGTTTTTAAATACATTGTGAACTTTCTCTTCGTGGCATATATATTTAATTTATTTATTTCACTTTTTAACTTTTCGGGGGTTTTGTGTGTACATGGTTCTGGGGAAGGAACCGAGGGGCTCTACCACATCTCCAGCCCTTTTTATTTTATTCTGAAACAGCATCTTGTCAAGTTGCCCCAGCTGACCTCAAACTTGCTATCCTCAGGACTCTGCCTGACAGTTAGCTAGGCACACACCTCTGGGCCCCTTCTTCAGTAACAACCGCCTGTTAATAGGAAAACTGAACTCGAATTTTATGAAGTAATTAATAATATTAGACCTTGCTTGACTACATTTTATACTTTTTCCTATTACAGAGAACCACTTTGAACAAAAGAATCCCAAAAGGAAAGTTTCGCCATTACTCCTAAGTGTCTTCATGGTAACAAAGGACAGCTTGGGAGCACAAGGCTTCAGTCAGGCTGGGGGCGCTCAGGCTGAGGGGCGTGGAGCAGAGCAAACTATAAAGCGTGGTGGTTTATCTTCATTAGCCCTTGATTACCCTGTGCCTTTAGGTATTTATTAGTCTATGACGGTATCCATATACTTCTCCGTGATGCAGTCAACACTGTCCAACCTGAGCTGAGCTGAAAGTAGTAACATTGACTGAGCTTGCGTCGCTGTCTGAAGTTGTACAAAGAGGAAACACGCTTGACCCCCACGCATGTCGCACCCGCCACCAGCATCCGCGGGGGACCACGCTGCACCTCTTTCATTTGTTATGCATTTGCTTACTGTCATGATAAAATCACAGTTCTTAACCCGCAACCCGACAGCTCCTGGGGTCAGCACACGCCCACACCTTCGCACCCAGAGACGGAAGAAACAGGCTGCCAGGCGTGCAGGCGAGCAACACAAAGCAGGCGTCAGAAGGAAGCAACCCCTGTGCCTGTTCTCCCTGTTAGACTGTCATGGATTACCGAATTAATTAAAGTCTCTGGGATGGGACAGAGTTTTGTCACTAGCCGAAGATTGGCCTAGGAGCTTCTCATACCATACAATGGACACAATTTACTATATCACCCAAGATAAGAAAAAGAACTGTACTTATTATGAGCAGCTCTTTCTACACCCATCTTCATGGGGATCACAATGTCTGTCTGCTTTCAAATAGGAATGTCCTCAAAGCAAATTAATCTAAATGACTACTTGAGAGCTGGGTGTGGTGGCACACACCTGTCATCCTGATGACACTGGAGGCTGAGGCAGGAGGAATCCATGATCAAAGCCAGCCTCAGCAAAATAGCGAGGACCGAAGCAACTGAGCAAGACCCTGACTCAAAATAAAATATAAAAAGGGGCTGAGGATGTGGCTCAGTGGTTGAGCACCCCTGGGTTCAATTCTTGGTACCAAAAAAATTAAAAACAAGATGTGATTGTTGGCTAGAACAATCTCGGCAATGGGCCGTGGTTACCCTTACTGACGTATAAGTTGGTGGGCACCCACACTAATTCTCCACGTGCTTCCTCGTAGATTGATCTAATCATGTATTCACCCTACTAAAGAAAAATCGATGGAGTAAACAAACCAGCAAGGTAGAAGTGAAATAAATGAGCACTTCTCCCTACATATGTAACGCCCAGGGCATACATGGCCTGAGTCCTTCTTATCTGGGCAGAAGCTGTACAGAGCAGGAGACATCATCACCCTTGTTTCAGGCCTCACACTTGCCTGCTGGGCTCTCCTTCAGTTAGTTAGTAGGTGAATATTTAATTTATTTAACACTTTTTCTTTTCCGGTTCTTTAATAAAATGAAAACTTATCAAATCACCCTAGGACAACAACGCCTATTACTAGAATCTGTCTGTGTGCTTCCCAGTCTGAGGGGCGATGAAACTCATCTAGTTTTAATGATCCTCCTTTCACTGAAAAGTTCTGCGATCATTAATTCACTATGCACTCCTAAAACAGAGTGTGTTCTTCGTTCATGATACATTAGCATACTGACTCAAACACTAAGTACTTATAACGTCTGTGTCTGGCTCATTTCCTGCAGCATCTACTAATGATCCCCGTTGGGAATGGGTGGTACTGTTTCGGCACTGACCGTATTTGTACCCCCCATGATTCTTGGTTCATAGCCAACAAAACTGATTCTTATTTGGTATTCTTCACCGTCTTTAATTTATACATTTACCGATGGTTCATGAATCCACTAATGATACTAATGATATAATCAATACTTTCTAATCACAAAAATCCAACAATAAGAAAGTGAAGTTTTTTATTGGGCTAGGGATTGAGCATAGGGGTAGAGGATTTGACTAGCATATGCAAAGCCCTGGGTTCAAGCCCCAGTGCTGAAAAAAAAAAAGTTTCTTATTGAGAAGTTTATCTAATACCTCTCCTCAGTCCACATCTCACAGAGAAAGAGGACATCCCCCTTTGAGTAACAGACTCTCTCATAGATTAGTAACTTAATAGGCATCCTTGCTTCAGATCAGGCCCACAGTTCAACTGCAGGGAATGATCAACTTTTATCCACTTTGCCCATATTTTAAGAATGTGAAAGGACTGGAGCAGTGGCTCAGCAGTTACTGTGCTTACCTGTTAAATGCAAGGACCTGGGTTCAAATCCCAGCACCACATACATAACTAAGTGTTGGCAAAACGAAAGGCACGTGAAAAACTAAAATAAAATTGATTCTCTCTCTCTCTCTCTCTCTCTCTCTGGCAGGAACCAACCATTTTACTCCACACTTCAGTGCTCACAGTCTCCTATATTTTGGAATGCAACTAAACCATGTCCTCATAGTTAGAGGAAGGACAGAATGTCACTCAAAAATAAAACTGAATATATTAACTATGAAAATAAAATGGTTGCTTTTTTCTCCTTAATGGACCACAAATGTGATGAATTAGTCCACGGGTGGCCTTCACCTATTCTGCTTTTATACATACCCACTTGGTCCTTCTCAATGACAGAGTGAACACCCATGATAAAGCAGGAAACCAGAATCAATTACTTCATTACTTACATCAATTCTCGGGCTCATGACTCAGAAGGATTACACCCAAAACCCTCCACACCAGAGAATGATTGTATCTTTGTGCACCCATTCTGTGGAATAGAAGACAAACATAAAAACAGGCCTGTTATCTAGACAGATAGACAGATGGACTTTTAAATGCAGTTCACATCAACCATATTGGATTCAGCATCGACCTTGGGGCTGTACGCTGGGACCTGAATGGCATCCTATCAACTCATTGATTGGGCAAATATTCAATGTACTGTATGGAACACCAGATGAAAGAGTAGGACCTGACTACTGCCTGAGCCTGTCTGCACCCAGCCAGGTAAGCTCTAAATCTTCTGAAGGAATCCCAATACAAGGACCTGGACGGAAGCACATTTTCACTGTGAGCCACGTGGGCACAAACACACAGGGACCCCTATAGGTGCACACGTTGCATTAGGAAACCAACCCAATAAGCCAAAAAAAGGAACTTCTATTTAAATACATAAATTTAGTCATCATTCCAAAAATGCAGGGACCTAGGCTACTTTCCTTATCTGGGGGGGCGTGTGCGGAGCTGGATTAATCCATCTCCTTGTTTCATAACCCAAGGTCTCCGTGGGTCCACGCTTTGCTTTCTTTTAAACGATTAACTGACATGTTAACTTACTCTTTCTTAAATTTATAACGATTCCATTATATCTGTGACTCCACAGGAACCGCACGATATTAATGCCTGTCTAGATGCTCATTAGACAGGGGGAAAAGATCAAATCACTTTTTATTGCTTTTTTAAAATTAAACTGACACGCTGATGTTAAACATAGTAAAGGTCACTGGATTAATCAGAACTCGTCATGTGACAGGCTTTCAACATAGCTCCCTACCTAAGCCCCCCTCAATTACGTAGCTGCTTAATCGAGGATGACGTTAAGTAAATATCCACCCCTCCTGGGTTTTTTTTTTGGGGGGGTACAAGGAATTGAACCCAGGGCTGCCAGTGGAGCAAATCCCCAGCCCTTTTTATTTTTCATTTTGAGACACGACCTCACTAAGTGGCTGAGGCTGGCTTTGAACTTGCGATCCTCCTGCCTCAGCCTCCTGAGTCACTGGGATTACAGGTGTGGGCCACCACGCCCTACTTCCCTTTTCTTAATAAAACAGAAAACAAACAAGCTAGTCTAAAACCGTAGCATAGTCTCCAGCCCACTCATCTAATTGGTCTTGCCCAGGAGGGGAGCTCTAGTCAGTTTCCGTCACTGGAACCGTTCTCCTTCGGGTACAAGTGACACCTTTCCCTGCCTGGCACACCCTCATGTCTAGGATGGGCATGATCCAATTTGTCTGCGTCCATGTATCAGTTTCCTGGTTTACCCACGCACTGCTTTGCTGAAAACAATGCCCTAAGAAGCCCAAGAGCACTGTCCATGTTTTTTATCCCCTAAAATAAGCTCATTTCCCATGGAGATAACAAACAGAAACCTTTCCAAATGGACCTCACAGTTACGGGGTTCAGTCAAAGCCTTGATCTGAACACCCAGGGTCCGCATCATCGATCCAGCGTAAGAATCTTTCTCTTAATCTCTACCTTTGTTAGTTGATGCGTGCGTGGCTTCACTGGAGTAACAGGACCGATACTCACGAACGCTTTTAGAAAGCTAGGAACAGTAACCTGGAGAGTGGCCAGGATCTGGGGAAAGGTGCTCTGTCTACGATCAGGCCTTTTCCCTGGACTGCATCTCTTGCTGGAGTGGCCCCCGGTGCTGCACGTGGGGACCGATGATCACCCCCTCTCACAGCCGCCCCCTTCCCCTTCACCCTCTTCAGGGAGCACGTTCGATAGCGGAGTGTGCGGTGACGGGCACGCACCGCCTCCTCCAACCCGGTCCCCGTGACACGGGAAACCACTGAGCACTTGAAAAGTGGGAGCTGGCGCAACCCAGACGCCCCAATCGTTTAAAGTAGAAGTAGCCACATATGGAAAGGGGCAGCCCCATCGGACACATCAACCCTAGACTTTATGACTGCTTAAACTGTGAATTGAATGCAGCGCAGAAATAAGAAGCATTCTTGGCCATCTCTGAAAGTGAGTGGGACGTCTTCTCTTACGCTGCAAGTCCAATGGGCTTAATTGGGTTAATCTTAATCTTAGTTTCTTCATAGGTCACTTTTCTCCATATGGTTTGAATTAAGTAATTCAATGAGCAACTGATGAAAATTAACCCAATTAACAGCACTGTAGCTATTATTTACTTTAGTCATTAGGTTTCTTACCCACAAAGGACAGAGCCAAGCTCTTCCTCCGCAGAGACGCATCGAATCAGCTGTGCTCTGCATTCTTTGGCAACAAACACCAATTTTTAAAAGAATAAGCGGTACTGGGTTAGACCATCATAAATGACATTGAGTTGTATCATGGATTAATCACAACACGGATTCACGTCCAATGTTCATCACAAAGAGGACTCTTCATACATTAACCTATTAATTTTAAATAACAAAATGAACACTATTAAGTTCATCAACCAAAATAAGAACTCATTCACACACATCTGCCTTCCAATCCCAGGTCACAGAGGCAAGAAAGAACATAGATAAGCTTTTTCTAAATGCAGTCTTTTCAACAAATGGATGAATTTAAAGTTGCCACTTCTCACCAATGAGCTGCATTTGACCCTACTTATGTATTAATTTTATCGTTCACTGCTTTACTTCTTCATTGATAGAATGATTCATAGAACATTCACTCGTCAGTTCACAGACACACACACAATGGAACAACCTGGAACAGAACGGCTTTCATGTTCAAGCGTCTACATTCCCATACCCAAACCAGGAAGTTTTATTCTCACTTCGGATAGGCCTGTATTTTGCCCACTTTTAAAAATAACTGTGAGCTGGGCACGGTGTTGCCGGCCTGTAATCCCAGCAACTCAAGAGGCTGAGGCAGGAGAATCACAAGTTCAAAGCCAGCCTCAACAACTTAGTGAGACCCTGCCTCAAAATAAAATAAAATAAGGGCTGTGCATGTGGGTTTAATCCCTAGTAACAATAAAAATTAAAAATAAAAACTTAACTGTGGGCCAGGCTGGTGGTGCTTACCTGTAATCCTAGAAGTTTGGGGGTCTGGGGAAGGAAGATTGCCAGCCTCAGTAATTTAGCAAGGCCCTGAGCAACTTAACAAGACCTTCTCTCAAAAGAAAAAAGGGCTAGAGATGTTGCTCAGTGCTTAAGTGCCCCTGGGTTCTATTCCTAATATCAAAAAATTAAAAAAAAAAATACTGAGCCAGGTACGGTAGTGCACACCTATAATCCCAGCTACTCTGGAGGCTGAGACAGGAGGATCACAAGCTCATGACCAGCCTCAGCTACTTACAATGTGTACAATTAACACATGTAAATCAAAACTTGAATTAACAACACATGCTTTTGCTTCTTTATAATTCAGAGTGGGATTAATGATAACTTTTCATAGATATGCCCTCAAGATGAACCACGTTCATTCTTTTTTCCCATTAAATTGCTATCAAATCAATTATTTATCTATATAATTGCCTTTCCCTAAGCAAAAACAATTCAGCAATGGTCTCCTCCATCACACCCATCACACACTGCTTTGCTAAGGCCACAAGCTTTAGCCACACATCTCAGCGCCGTTTGGGGCCCCAGGAACGCATGGTAAGGACCACGTTGCGCTGCAGAATCGGACCACACGTGGCTCTGTTTAGCTTTCCCCACCTGCGTTTCTTTACTCCTGCCCGGACTTATTTAAAAGCCCAGTCTCTTCCCACAAACTGAACTGCTGACCAAGACACCTGCATATTCCCAGGGTCTACCGCAAGCTTATTTTCAGAGAACAAGGGAGGCCACTTTTTAAAATGGACCTCAGAGTTCCAGATGGCTTTAATCAAAAAGTTTGATTCAGACACCCTCCAATCTCATCATTGGCCCAGACTCGGCACTCTCTTGATTCCCTTGCACCTTCCCTTCCCTGTGAGTCACAGGTCGGAAGAGCGGGACCCTTGACGTGACTACACTATGTCCCTGCACTCGATCCCCACAGAGTGGAGGAACACGTGAAATACTCAATGAATGTGGCTTCTATGGGCACCATCAATACAGAGGAGCCATGACCGGGCCACCCTTACTGAATGTGGTTTCTTTAAAAAATGGTATAATCAAAATCCACAAGGGTATCCCACACCTGGGACATTGACCTGAGTCACCTTCTGAGTTTCCTCTAAACATTTAGCTGCCTGGGTCTCTACCAACTTGGAAGTTCCTGAATCAACTGTGTTGCAGAAATAATATGAATATCAAGCAGTTCTGGGGATTAAGTGCCTTCCATTGTTTTCTACACGCAGCTGAAGCAGGCTCCTTCTGCCCACTATCCCATGACACCCCTAGGGTGAATCCATGCTCATTCCTACATTTAATTTTTGGGAACAGACTCTGTTGTCCCACACTTCAGGACCACGTGTGAACAGAGACCCTGATGGTTACTAACGTTGGTCCTTACCCATGGAGGCAACGGTCCAGGTCTTCACCATGGGAGAATGACCAACTCCAAGGTGCTGTGCTCATTCGGGAGGAGAAGGCAGATTTCCAACAGAATGAAAAGAATGGTGTTTCAACATTTTCAAGCAGAGGTCAGTTCTGCATCACTAGATTAATCAGAATCATCGGGGCATATCACATAATCATCAATCCAACAGTGATATCATCTTCAAATACTGAGGTAGTCCAATTTTTTTTTAACTCGTTCAACATAGTCTCACATATTGGAGGGAATCTCTGTTACATATTCATGCACAGATGGACATTGATAAAGTAAGTTAAAGGCGATCCTAGTCCAGGATCTCCCCCCATCGACTACTCCCTGCTCCCAGTCTCCTCTGCTTTACCCCAATGTTATAGCTAGAAAAAAAGCATATATATGTGTATTAATTTTTTAATTTTCCGATCCTCTCTACCCCATTTTTAGTATGGAAAGATAAGATGCAATTTTTCGAATCTATCACCCAATGAAAAATAAATGTTGATTAATCTCTATCTAGATAATTTTACCAAACAGAAAAAGGCCAGATAATTTGGTGGTGGGAGGTTTGGGGTGGTAACTGAGGACTGAAACCAGGGCGCTTTACCACTGAGCTACATGCCTAGACCTTTATTTTTAAGACAGAGTCTTGCTAAGTTGCTGATGATCTCACTAAATTGCTGAGACTGGCCTCCAACTTTCAATCCTCCTGCCTCAGCCTCCCAAATTGCTGGGATAAAATCCAGCAAAGCCAGATAATTTTTTAATGAAGAAAACTTTGGCAAAATGGGATGAATTTAAATTCATGCTTTCTGACACAATCTGGTGAATGGGCCACCACTGTACTTTACTTCCTGTATTTACTGGTTCATTTATTTAAGAATAATTAATTTAATTTTTACTTAATATTTTTTCTAAAGAAAACACAAAACGGTAAAGACACCTGCTACCTGAAACTGAACACCGTCACCTGCGACTGTCTCTGCTGGCTGTCTCTGTCCTCACAGAACTTCCTGCAGGGATAACAGAAGTTCACTAACTGCACCCTCCAATGTGGCAGCCACTGTTCCCCTGTGACTTGGAAAGGGGCCAGCGTGACTGAGGAGCTGCATTTAATTTTTAAGTAATTTGAATGGAAATGTTAATGGCAAGATGCACCTCTCTTCCCTGAAGGCGGAGGGCCTTGTCCTTGTCCAGGTGGACGTCAAAAGGGTGCCTGGGATTGAAGAAGCCACTTCACATGTCACAGAGGTCTCTGGCTGTTCCATGATTTTCCTTCTTTTAAGAAATGAACTGTGGGGACTGGAGCGGTGGCTCAGCGGTTTCGGCGCTTTCCTGGCAAGCACGAGGACCCGGGTTCAAACCCCAGCACCACATACACAACTGAGTGTTGGAGCAACGAAGGCCACGTGAAAAACTAAATAAAATCGATTCTCTCTCTCTCTCTCTCTCAGTTCCTCTCTTTAAAAAAAAAATTCTATAACCACATCAAGACAGAAGTGCTTAAATCTATTGTGGCACAAAAGAAAAATAATATATTAAAAAATTCCTAATACAACAAAAATGTCTTTTGCTGAAATTCAATTTTGCTGAATTGAATTAATCATTTTTATTAATTCATTTAAACAAATCTCCACCACTGGTCAATGCATGAGTGATCCCTTTGAAATAATTCTTTAAATAAGAGATCAAGCCTCACCCTACATGGGAACACGAACCTCGACACGTACTTACATGGACAGCTCCGTTCTTTATTGAAAGAGGGGAAGGAAGATCTTCACCAGAAGACAATCAATGGGGTCAGGTGGACTCTGCAGAGTAAAGAGCGAACGTTCACACGGATCCAAGGGGTGGTTTTAAATGCCCACACTTGTTCAGTAATCCATTAACCATAAACCTGGGTTTGTGTTCTACGCTGAACATTTGGGGTAGTGCGCACTACTTTCTATTCATTAACTTACAAAATCTAGAAGGGAAAAACAATCTATTAACTTCCATTATGTGTTTGTGGAAAATAATACAATAAATACCACTGAAACCACATGGAAAGGAGAGAGGGAGCTCTATTAGGATCGCCTGCTTCGCGCACAGTGAGAGGTCTGTGCAAAGCTGGGGACTGGAGATTCGGCTCGTGATGCCGTCCCATGGTGGTCCAAGCTGGAACCTCTCTAACACCCTGTTCGCTCACTACTCGCAGGCGTGCATGGTCACTCGGGAGCGCACGTGGACAGCGTGTACGAAGTGCAGCTCCTTCTCCTTAACAAGTGAGCGATGTGCGAGCTGCCTGGGCGCAGGACAGAATCACCACCTTTCACATGCGGGTGGCTATGGTCCTAGAGGGCCTCGACTCTTAATTTTTGGTCTCCATTTACTGCTATCTTTCTTGGTCAGGATGATGTAACTCATGCCCCCAACCAAAAACCAAGAACAGGACACACTTCCCTCCAAGGGGACGGGGACAGGGAACGCCCCGCAATGGACCTCAGAGTTGCAGAAGGGTTTAATCACAGTCCTCGCTTCAGAAACCCCATGCCGGTCATCACGGGTCCGCGCGGAGCTTTGCTTTTTCCCCGTTTTGATTTTCCTACTCACAAATAATAATACGGTCACAAAATCCCCAAACAAGACATTTTGAATTTTTAGGCTCTTAGTGCATTAATGTGCAGTGAACTATAGTTCAAGTTTTTCTGCAGGAGGCTCAAAGGTGCACGAGTGGACTGGCCAGCATCCCAGCGTGGTGTCCAACCGTGCGGCCGCCCTGCTGCATCTGTCCATAGGCACCAATGGCTCAGTGGAAAACACCGGAACTCCTGACTCGCATTACCTGAGACTCCCAAGGCCACCGCCTTCGCAGGGATGATCCCAGCGGAGCTGTCAGCCAGGCTCTCCACTCCTGGGAAGGCTGCAATCAACCACAGCACAAAGCGAAGAATAAGGTCAAGCCATTCTGAGAATAAATTAAATAACTCCCATCTCCTTTTAAAATAACTTCGCTTCTGTTAATGTGGAACGTATTCATGGCACAGTCCCATTACTGGTCCATATTTGGAGAGTTTTACTTATTTTGCATATGAAGACATTTATTAGTTTAAAATTCTTCCACTAATAACCATGAAAAACCCAGTCAAGCAGAGATCATGAAGGAAGGGCCTCACCTTAATTAGCAACTCTGCTCCTTACACAGGATGATAATTCTTGACTGGATGATTAAATCAGCTGCCCTGCGTTCACCCTGGGGAGGGAAAAGATTTAGAATAGATTTAGATTTATTTCTAATAGATTAGTCAAACAAAAGATGCAATTTTTCATCAGTCCGCTACTGAGCTCTTAATTTTAAATAATATGACAAACACTATTGAATATACCATCAGCCCAAGAATAAGATCTATAACAATTACGAAGGCCTGCGTAGATAAAAATCTATTAAGTAGATGGGTATTCAGAAGATTACTGGCTTATAAAAACACTTGCCCTTTCCTCAATTTAAAAATAACAGCAAATTGAAAAAGAAACAGTCTTGTGACTACAGGTATTACCGCGCTCCACATAAGAAGCATTATAGACGCCATCTGTTCATTTCATTTCAGATTAATAATTTCACTTCTTTTTCTTTTTTAAAGAGAGAAGGACAGTGACAGAGAGACAGAATCAATTTTTATTGAGTTTTCCACATGGCTTTTGTTGCTCTGACACTTAGCTGTGTACGTGGGTTGCTGGGGTTTGAACCCATGTACTTGCGCATGCCGGGCGAACACTGTAACCACCGAGCCACCGCTCCAGCCCAATTGCACTTCTTTCTGGCAAGTAATAATGCTAAGAATACTTGTTTTACATGTTTCTCAACTTAGGTATGTACATTCCATACCTTCAAACCACAAAATCCCAGGGCCAAATTGACTGAATTTTCCTAACTTCTGCTCTTGGGTCATTTCCACAGAAAATACCGGCTGCCTCTCGTTCTGTAAGGGACCTGGCAGTTCCACAGGGCTCAGCCCAAGGGAGGGTTCAGACACCTCCACCAACGCACACCATTGCTCCTGGCTTGGGTTCTGTTTCTTCATTTATTTATCCCTCCCTGAAGCAGTTCAGTCATTCACTGATTCATAAATGATAATCACACAATCGGGACCCTGTAGTGACAGAAGGCTGAGAACATGTGGACTGGATGGAGCCAGAGTCCAAACGGAGCAGAGCCCTAGACCTCTGACCACAGGAGCCCTGGGTCTGAGCGCACACCTTGGCTCGCATTAACCCCACTTCTGATTGGGGTCCACCTATGCTGAGAGCAAAGCTCTTGTTGGCTACCTGCCGAGGCGCCCCTGCCACCAGGAGCAGGCCTGCGCAACATCTGCAAAGGAGGGACCAAGCAAGGTGGGAAGAGTCACCAAGCTAAAGTGAGCTGGCTCCACCTCTTTGGCACAGGCTTTTTGGCACAGGCTTCAGGTGGCCTAGTGGGATGACTGCTAAGCTCTGTTCGAAACACAGCTCAACCACGGGTCCAGGACTAGCATTCCCTAACTTCATGGATTACTTAACAATTGTTTTATTGAAACAGTTGAGCAGGTTCCCTTGGAGAAACGGCATCTGTGCCCAGAACATCAACTCTGCAGCTACACTTTGGCCTTTAGGTTCCTGGAAGTAAGTGATGGTTTCCCTCCTCTGCTGTGGCTTGCATTCTACAGAGGGGAGAAAGCCTACTTTCAAAAATACGTTTAATTTTTTAAAAGAACCAGATTATTAGAACTTGGAAAACTCCATGTATATCTTTCAAAAAAATAGTTTATCTGGTTTCTCTGAGAATATGTCATGGAAAAAAGAATGGATCAGAATTCTAATTTGTTCCTAATTGGTCCATGGTTTGCTGACTTAAAAAATAAATGGAGAGAAAAAAATGAAAGAATAAAATAAGACAAATGGAGATATAAAATCATGCCTTCTTTGTCAAAAACCAAGACACTCGTGTCTGCGATGTCACAGCTCCGGACACAACACGAAGCAGCATTTACATCTCCAGTCACTGACCTCAGAAGTAACAGACTCAGAGCTGGAGCGGTGGCTCAGTGGTTACAGTGCTTGCCTGGCAAGTGTGAGGACCCAGATTCAAACCCCAGCACCACGTACACAACTAAGTGTCAGAGCAACAAAAGTCACACAAAAAAAATTAATAAAATTGATTCTCTCTTTCTTTCTATCCCTCTCTGTCTTTAAAAAAAAAAAGAAATAACAGTCATTACTTTTCATATTGTTTTAATAAAAATTAATAAAAGTAAAAAGATCAGTGGTCTAATCACCTCTGCCAGTGTCACAATGATGGGTAAATGTGTTCATTGGTCACCATCGCCAAGACAGAAGACGAGCTTGTGTGCACAAGGGACCACATGCACCTTCACCAAAATGTCAAGAGCCTGGGCTGTAAGTTCTAATAATAATCCACGTCATGGTGAATTCCTTTATAATTGCATGATTTGTCCTCTGTTTTTCATTCATACTTTTTTTTTTATTCCTGGGCTGATTTTATAATAAAAGTACAATCTGGGCTAAGGGTGTAGCTCAGTAGTGGAGCTCGGTTTGAGCCCTAGCACTGCACCCTCTGAAAAGGGGTGGAGAAGAAAAATCTGTATCCTCCAAAACCCTAGGAAACCAAGGAAATGCTGCCTTTACCTTAGACTCACCTCCCAAAGCAGGAGCAATCACGTGTCACCTTGCATGGACCTCAGAGACACATATGGGTTTCATCAAATCTCCAGTTTCAGATACCCCATGGTACTCATCACAGGCCCAAGCGCAGTCCTCTTTTTCTTCCTTCATTTATTAATTCATTAATTAATGAACAATAATACAATCACCAAATTCTAGGAACAAGACCTCCCCAGGAGACACTCTTCCCTCACTAGCTGTCCTTTAACACAGGGCCTCACGGGGAAGTACGATCAGCTGGCTCCTGTCTTCCCCTAATCTGCCTGTGCCACTGGCCCTTGACTCTGCCAACGGTTTAAAGATGATTCCATGCAAAGCCAGGAAACCGCCATACTGCAGCCCTGTCACCTCTCCCATGTTCCCTCGGGCCACCATGCACACGCATCAGAGATGCTCCAAGCATTTGTGGTGGAAATAAGATACAAAGCTAAACAGTTCTG
>PVKS010028083.1:0-26821 GCA_004027875.1 Aplodontia rufa | reverse complement strand
GAGGAGGAGGAGGAGGAGGAGGAAGAAGAATCACAAAGTATCTCTTTAATACTTTTATTTGGTTACATGTTGACATGATAATATTTTGGCTATATATGCTGCATTATTCCAATTCACTTCTTCTGTGTCTTTTTTACTTAGTGTGGCCACAGGAAAAAAAAAAACTGTACATGTGGCTCCTGTTCTATTTCCATTTCTACTGCACAGCATTCTCTCCATTTTCATGAGAAGTGGTAGATTACACTCTGCTCCCACCTTCTTCTTTACCACTCAGAACCCCTGCCCTCCCATCCCCAGATCCAAGGCCTGCCATCTGCCATCAACATTAACCTTGCGACAGCCATGGCAATGCCCGAGGTTTCTGTATGGAGCCAGCCTCTGGTCCTGGGGACCCAGGGGGTCGTGAAGGGACCATGAAGAAGGGCAGTGCTCAGACCTTGCCCTTGGGACTTGTGGCTGAGAGGATGCCCAGGTTCCTCAGCACAGTCCTTACTCCTATCTCTCTCTTCTCCAGCCCCCAGGGGATCCTGGAACCATGGGCATCTTTCCTTCCCCCAGCCCCCTGGTCACAGTCTTCTCCCCTCTAGCCACCGTTTCAAAAATTTTCATTTTTGTTTAATTTTAATCATAAATACATTCAACATAATTCTGAGTAAACTAAAAATCTCTTATAATTCAGATAACACACATGGGCTTGTATGTTCAGGGAACTATAAACTTTTGGTGATTTTGGAGCAAAGATCAGAATAATGGAAGATTCTAAATGTAGAGAAAAAGAAGAGGGAGGGGGCAGAACTGGTAGAGCAGGTGCAACCCAGAGACTTCTGGGAGGAGGCAGGCAATTTCCAATAGGTATTGAGATTTGTTCAGGGTGTCCTGACTTCGTAAGGTCACTGCTTGCCACAGACAGCTGGGGACAGCCAGTGACGGGCTTTATCAGTTCAGCTAACCTGTTTTCCATGTCATAGCAGATCCCTGACCAATTCTGGGATGAGAACGTGGGTGCTGGAGTAGAAATTCACCTCTGCTGGAGAGTGGGGACACATATGCCGCTAGCCCAGGACAGAGCGGCACTGCGTGGCTCTGGAGGGCTCCTATCCAGCAAAATGTTCTTGCTGCGCACGAAGCCCCTTGTACCCGCGCAGCACCCCCATGCTGGCCCAGTGCAGGCTCAGTGAGGACACATGTCTCCTCGTCCAAGGCAGCCCATTCAACTGAGCTCACGAATGGATGATTCATGTTGCAATTTAACACAACCATTTATACCACAGTGCAAATAGGACCTTAGAAAGGCTGCATGGGAAAAAGTACAGCTTTTCATGGTCCCCCCGGAAGTTTGAGAAAAATTTATAGTCTACTTTCTTCTGCGCTCTCTTCCGTCATGCTTTATCATATCCTGCTAAAGGTTGGGGTACATGTCTGGGGAGTCTCAGGCAGAGACTTAGCCCAAAGGCCAGGGAGATGTCTAGGGCCAGTTGCTTGCTGTTACTCCAAACCTGGAAGGTTCCTGTGACCTTACACCGATGGCTGCCTGCTGAGCAGACGAGGTGCCTTTTCCAGGCCACTGACCTGGCAACTCATTTTTTTTAAAGCCCAAAGGATGGCATTATGTTTCCTTACTTTAAATTTGTGCCCTGAAATAAATTGGAAAGATGGTGCTACTGTTTTGAGGGTTCTATACTATATTATGAACTCCCTAGTTTTTTCCTACAAACGGGTTATTTGATTGTACTTTTTTTTCCCAGGTTTGTAACATGGGAATACAACCACACAGAACTGTAGATTAGGACAGAGCACTGCCTATAATAGATGGATGCTCAGTAACTATTGACCCTGCGTGTTGCTAGTGCTCGTGAGAATGGCTGGATCCTGGGTGGATACCTGCTTATCTGTTTCCTGATTTAGTTCCGTTCCCATCTCTGCTCTGGATTGTGCGGTGCCGCTGGATGCGTCTTCATCAAGTAAAAAACCCCATCACCAGGTCTTGGTAGCTTCCAGCCTCAGCTCTCCCCACCGCCTCACGGCAGCTCCTGTCCAACCCACTCTTACCTGGGCTTCCCGCAAGCTCCCAGCACCCATGCACCAACCCCTCTGCAGGCACCGGTCACTGGCTTTCTAATTACTCTGTTAGTTTATTTATCCTCACTTACTCCATTTATCCTAATTGTCTCCCCCCGATGGCCTTGAGAGACGCAGCCAGAGGCTGTCACAAATCCCTAGGGATTAGTACCCCTTTTGTCTTTTTACTTCTATTTCCAGGTTCATGTCAATCCCTAATTTTATTCAGGTTACTTGGTTTCAAACCGCAGCTCTTCCACCCACAAACTGATAACATGTGCTGTGCAGTGGATCGGATGTGGTTTGTTCCCCAAAGGAAGGTTCACGTGCTGGAAGCTTGCTCAGTCCCCAGTTGGTGGACTGAGATGGTGGACCTTTAAGAGGTGGACCTAGTAGGGTCACCGGGGTCCCTGCCCTCATGGATGGATTAATGCTGTACCTGGGAGTAGATCAGGTCTAGCAGGAGTTGGTTAATTCCCAAGGAGCAAGATAGAGGCTGCTCTGTCTCTTGCTTTCCATCTCACCGTTCTCTTTCTCCTTTCTGTACATGGCTAGTTTCCTTCCCATTCCTCTGCCATGTTGTGACACAGCCAGGAGAACCCTCATTAGGACACTGGCATGAGTAGTGTTTGTACTCTGCAAACACCATGGTTGTGAGTCAAATAAACCTGTTTACTTTATAAGTACCCAGTCTCTGGTATTTTGTAACAGCAATGAAAAACAGATTAAGACACCACGGGCAAGTCATTTAATTTCTCTGCCTCAAATCCTCATCTATGCATGGGAATAACAACAGTGCTTAGTCAAAGGGTTGCTTTTTATGCATCTGAAAAGAGTTGATGCATTAAAAGTCCTTAGAACTATGCTCAATACAGAGGAGTGGTTATAAGTATTTACACATATCCCACAATTACTTGTTGAGTGCCAACTTCATGGCAGGCACTCTGACGTGCAGAAGGGACATAGCAATGGAGGGGAAATACTGCCCTCCTGGAGCATGTATTACTTTGGCAGATGTTCACAGCTGTCCCTCGGAGATTTTAACTTCAAAAATGTGGTTGGAACTAGGAATTTGCATTTTTAACTAAAACCCCAAATGATTTGATGCAGGTGGTGGTCAGTGAACCAAACTTTGAGAAACACTGAAAATGAATTCATTCCTGCATATGTAGGATTTAAATGCCTGCTTCAGTTCAATCACAAATTATTGTACGCTGAGAATTTGAGAAGAGCTGTAACTAGGAGAGGTGAGTAATGGGATTGCCAAGGGATCGAAGGACTGAGTCTGGTTATTCTCCGTCCTTTCATTTAATCGTTAGTCATGTACAGCCACCAGAGGAGACTCGGGAGAGGCTGGGGAAAATAAGACATCTATCCTCACAGGCCATGTTGGGCCACAGGGAAGACCACAGGATGGTCAGAAGGCTGAAGACAGGAGTGAAGGCAAGATTGAGGCCAGAACCTGTACTGGGGATTCCAATAGGAAGAGGGTGAGGCTGGGTGAGCAGTGGGCTAGTTTGAATAATTCCAGCAGGCTCTGAGCTATAGGCGAAGTCCCTAGCTGTCCTGGGGTGATTAAAGCAGTACCTAGTCCTGGGGTGATTAAAGCAGATGGATATTGCTTCCTGGTGTGCTGGAGCCAGGTAGAGGAGGTCTGGCTTGGGACTGAGCAGTTCACATGTCGGAGGCATGCTCACACCCCACAAAACCCTATAAAAACCCTTTTCTATCTCAAAGAATCCACTAACCTGGAGGCCAGCAGAACCTCCCCAGCCAAAGGGGCTTTTAAGATTTCAAAACATCATAGCACAGAGAAAATATCATGTGTGTATGCTCACACACACACACACACACACACACACACATACACACACGTACTAAATTCACGGTGCATACTGGGGACTTACGGAAGTTGCTGTGCATGCCTGGCACGTGTGTGGAGGAATGAGGAGCTGCAAAGAGGGAGCCTCTACAAGTGTTAACAATTCCCTTGTTGCTCTTTAGGAACTGTGTGCTAGCTTACCTTCAGCGGAACAGACTAACTTGGAAACGACCAATTTTGAGTTTGTTTCTAACTTTGTCCACTGTTCCCCCAGAAGAGGGATTAACTGGAAATGCAAATAGATTCCAGCAGGCAAGTCTTAGACATGTTCAGGGTGAGGCGGGCACAGGAGGGATGCTGAGCTCACCGGTCCTTCCCATCGGTGGGGTGATGGCCCACTCACCTGCCCCACATTCTCACCGACCTTAATTTCATGAGGTAATGCGGGGTGCTCAGCTGAAAACCCACTGCACTTTCTAACACCTCCTGCAGACAGAATTCGGCCGATGAGAAGTGAGAAGTGAGCAGAAGTTTCTTGGGTGGACCTGAAAGGGGGGCAGAACTAGGGGACCAGTACCATTTACCTATAGTATTTGTAAGCCACCATTTGAGAGTTTTGTTACTTGTAGCTGAAACATTTCCTGATACGTAGAGAAGAGAAATTGCCTGTGCTTTCCTGTAGACATCTCCAGTGCCATCACTAGCTATAAAATACAGGCCTATTTCCTTAGGGATTTGCAGAATCAGATAAGAAATTAAACTGCATGTTAGAGAAAAGCAAAATAAATTGGCTTTGTGGTTTTCTTTCAGGCAGCAGAGAATAATGAACCACACGGCTGGTAGAGACCTACCTTTTTCCTCTGCCTGAGCAGGAGAGATCACTCTCACCAATATGTTCACAAACAATTTTAGGTAATTCTGGAAACAATGTCATGCAATTTAGAGAAGAATTAAACTCCTCTCCCCACACACTGAAGAGGATTTGACTCCAGGTCTGACTAGAAAAACAAAGAAAAGAATTTTTCCCTTACATTTAGGTTGTCTATAGAATAGCTCAGTCATGGAAATAAATGGATATTACATTAAATTTTTCACATGTAAAAAATTCAACCATCAGTTCTTTCTATAAACTAAGTCTTCAAAGTCCCAACACCATTTTTCCATTCCTAATTGCTATTATGAGGCAATAAATCTCTTATATGGAAATAATGCAGATACAACTACATGTCATATGCAAGCCATGTGTTCTAGCAAATCCACAAAAATGTTTCATTTATGATTTGATGAAAGGCACAACAATCCTCTGAGACCATTAGTTGTTAATTTGGGAAATGTAGGCTTAGTATGTACTTAGCTCAACACTGGAAGAGTGCTTGGTAAATATCTGTCAAAGAAACATTCATTCATTCAACAACTAGTTAGTGAACAGCTACAAGGTTGAAATTTAAGTATTATGTCCTCCTTAACTAGAATGGCATTTTGTTGTTGTTGTTGTTGTATATTTGTTTTTAAAGAGAGAGGGAGAGTGATAGAGAGAGAAAGAGAATCAATTTTATTTAGTTTTTCACGTGGCCTTCGTTGCTCTGACTCTGTGTTGTGTATGTGGTGCTGGGGTTTGAACCCTCGTCCTCGCTCATGCCAGGCAAGTACCATAACCACTGAGCCACCACTCCAGGCCCTAGAATGGCATTTGTACATAGCAATGTGAATGATACTCAAATGACATAAAAATAAATGTGTTATATTGTAAGGTTTTCTAAAGCAAAGTACTCAAGAAAAACTATTTTAGGGTCAGGAAAGAATTTATAATAATCTCCTCTCATCTGCAAAATGAGATTTTGATTAACACTTTTTAAATTAAAAACAAGGTAAACTCCTTGAAACTAATTTAAGCAAACATATGCATCTCAGGACAGGAAGTATAGCTGGGCCTCACAAAACTTAGACCAGACCCTGTGAAGCTGGCAGATTCAGTTATTTCTTCATCTGTCTGTACCACGTGGCTTCTTGGTTTTGCCTTTATCTGCACAACCATATCATTCTCCTTTTCCCTTTCTGAACACCTGCCTGCCCTGCTTCTTCATGCATATGATGGCCAAGGACCAACTCTGCATCACAGTCTGGCTCAAAATTTCAGCAGGGTACGGCCAGCATCTGAGAATTCTGGAAAAAAGAAGTTTGATTGGCTCATCCTGGGTGAGTGCCCACCAGTGGCCCAATCAGCTTTGACAATGAGGGAGAGAGAATCACAGAATAAAGATGGGCCAGAGCAGCCCACTCCTGTGGAGGGGGAGAGGGCATTCTTAGACATGGAAAACAAGGGTTGGGCAGATTCTGCTGAGATTTTTCTTCACTCATACTGAGCAGAAAGCATTTTCTTTTTTTTTAAAGACAGAAGAGAAGAGAGAGAGAGAATCAATTTTTATTGAGTTTTTCACATGGCTTTCATTGCTCTGACACTTAGTTGTGTACATGGATGCTGGGGTTTGAACCTGTGTACTTGTGCATGCCAGGCAAGCACTATAACTGCCACTGCTCCAGCCCAGAAAGCATTTTCAAATGTTTTATCATAAAGATAACAGTCCAGTCCTGAACCTACCAGAACAGATGCATTTATCTCTAAAGTTGGAAGTGAAGCTGCAATTCATCCTGAGCCCTGCTTGGGCCTCTAAGGCAAAAATGGTCTCAGTGAGCGTGGCAGAAGCAACTTTTATTTTTTTAAGAAACAGAGTTAATTTTAGTTTTTCACCAGGTTTTTTTGTTTTTGTTTTTGTTTTTTTGTTCCTCCACTTAGTTATGTATGTGGCACTGGGGATCAACCCCTTGTCCTCACACATGCCAGGCAAGCACTCTACCTCTGAGCCACCTCTCTAGCCCTGACTTTTCTTTTTAGGGACTTAATAAGAGGAGTGCACTCATCTGCAGTCTTAGCTCTGTTCAATTTAATTCCATACGCTTTAATTCCATGTGTATTTCCACAGTTTTTCAGCTCGATTTCCCTCCTAAGACATGTCACCCCACACAGTTATGGTGCCTTCAACACATTTAAACAGTATTGGCTTGGAAATCTGTCATTGCTATCATAACATCATACAATCTTCCATTAGAATCAAAACCCAGAACATCTAAATTGACCCATCTTTCCATATTCACATCAACAATTTGCATCTAATTCCAGATTTCCAGAATCGTTTTCTGGAACTAGCTCGGCCTTGTCTGAAACCTTTTGCTGTGACTGATTCAAGGTAGCTCTGACCCTAATGAAAGCAAAGCCTTCTTCCTATTTAGGAAATCATGTGAAACCTTTATCTCTTTGCTTTAATTCTTACAGACTAATCCCAGAGAAAAATTACAAAGCTGATTAATATTTAAAGATCTGTGAACACAATCTAAGCATTTATATCCATTGTAGAGGTGAAATATAGAGGAATCCAGAGACTGGGGTGTGGGCGATGCAGGAGTGATTCTGGTTTAAGAACATATGCCTATCATATTATAATTTTTTATGCATTTATGATTGTATAATAGCTCAACTCCATAATAAAAAAAAAATATGTGAACATATTGTGTTGTGTATCCTCCCTCCCTCCCAGTAAACTGATTCAACTTCTCTGTTTTCATCGGACAATGTAATGAGGGCAAATTTCACCCTCTCTAACGATGGGAGCCCACTGAGGGTCTCTGATTTTCCCAGTGACAGAATAAAATTAATTTCAGTTTGCCTGTGTTTATTAAAAATACTATTCATCTATATCTTGTAAAGCTTTTTTTCAAAACACATCTACAAAGATGTTGCTCTTTTAGCCTTACAATTTTGTGAGTGAAGCAACGATATGATGATGGTGATGATGATGATGATGGGAAAAATTATTCATCCCATTTTAAAGATGAGCAAACTAAGAAACTGAAGCCTAAAACAACTCACTTTGTAACTTGGTCCCAATCTTGTAAACAAATCTACAGTGAAGATGTTGAATCACGAGTTCCCGAAGATCCCGTCCAGCACTGTAATTAATTATGCTCAATTTACTGATTGTTTTCTCGGTTAGTGGCAAAGTTACGGCTAAGGACTCAGATCCTCATCCAGATTCTTTGATATGGAGTATGGAAAATGGAACAAAAATAAGATGCTACACCTCCAGTGAGTTTGAAGTTACTGAATTAGAGCTTCCATTTCTAAGGTTATGACAATATCCAGAGTGAGTTGTAGAAGACAGTGTAAACAATCCTGAAGGTGAAGTTCAACTTTCTCTGGCAGAATCTTAGCAACAAGTGGAATATGTGAAACAGGACCAAAAAAAAAAAAAAAGTTTATCTTTCAAGCTGTAAAATGGTCATGTTGAAAAATTCCATTCATTTTCCAGCCAAGTGACCCAAATAAAGTTGCAAATGCAGGTGGACTTGGAACAATTTTTCAAAATGGAAAGGTTTTTATACAAAAAAATGTAGTTTTCACAAAGATCCACTTTGGATCTGGCTTGTTGCTTATGCCAAAGGCAAAACACTCTGAACTCAGTTCAGGACTGCTGAAATCTGAGCTTGAGTGTGCGCTTGGGCTGCAGTGGTGCCTACCTGCAGGTACAAGCCCTCAGGGCCATTAAGCCTCTCAGTTCAGGACGACTGTCACCAGGCAACTTATGCATCTAGGCCTGATGTGGATTTGGTATTACTTGGCCAAATCTCTACTATTAAATAAAAACCTTGGATCTAGCTCCACAGATGCCCATGGGAGCAGCTCTACCTCAAACCCACGCTTAACTTACAGTTTAGAAGGTCTCCACTTGTGTGTTTGCCTAATCTTGGATGTACAATTGGGTTGACTATTTTTTCTATCAAAGGTGTCTCAAAAAAAGAAAAGTTTTATTGAGATATAGTTTACATATCATAAAATTTACCTATTTAAAATGTAAAATTGAATGACTTTTAGTTTATATAGAACTGTGTGGCTATTACTATTATTTTTTTTTTTAAGAAAGAGGGGATAGTGAGAGAGACAGAGAGAATCAATTTTTATTTAGTTTTTCACATGGCTTTTGTTGCTCTGAGACTTCCTTGTGTACATGGTGCTGGGGTTTGAACTCACATACTTGAGCATGCCAGGCAAGCGCCGTAACTACTGAGCCACAGCTCCAGCCCTGGCTGTTACTATTATTGAAGGTTAGAATATACATCAGTCAAAAAAGGAGCCTCCTACCCATTCACAATTCCTCTCCATCCACACTGACCCCAGCCCTCATCTATCCGTGTCTATAGATTTGCCTGTTCTGAACATTTCAAATATATGAATCATACAACTTAAGGTCTTTGGTGACTGGCTTCTTTAATTAGCATAAATTTTTAAGGTTCACCCATTTTGTAGCAGGTATCAGTACTTCATTCCTTTTATTTCTGAATAATATTCCATGGCATGAAGATACCACATTCTGTTTATCCAGTCATCTGTTGAAGGATATTGGGTTGTTTCCACTTAGGTGCTGTTGAACATATTACCTTTTCATTTTTCTTGGTGGGTAGTTAGGAATGCAATTGCTAGGTTGTATGATAACTCTATGACTGCCATGATAAAGATTCATCAAACTGGTTCCTGCAGCACCAACACCATTTTACATTTCCACCAGTCATATCGTGAGGGTTCCTGCTTCTCCAAGCCTTTACCAACACTTCCATGGTATGTTATACAAATGGCATGTTTTCTGGTTGGCTCTTCCATGTAGTTCAATGGATCGGGAAGACATGACTGTCCACCTCTTTGATGGCCTCTCTTTGGAGCTCCTAAAGTGGTTGTTTTGCAGACCACCCAAACATATCTGGAAAAAATATTCTCATTTTTGCATGATGTGATGATACTTAATTTCATTCATGTAGTTAGGTTTTAACCATTTAATATCTTCTTGGTCTCCTCTGTAGGATTCTAGGACTCTTAGATCCAAGTGTCTGTCAGGGATTTATGTTCAGTTCTCCAACACGGAGATCTCAAGAGTGATATCAGCAGCACCAGGGATCAGAAAGGAGTGACAGCCAGGGACCACTGCTACTAGCTCACGTTATACTTCCCACCAGAGGAGCCGTGGTGGTCATTAGGTGGCTCCGCCTTATAGCGCGTACTGTGGGAATGGCCACAGTGGGAGGCAGAAGATAACTGGACAGCTGCTACCAGGAGGACATCGTCTCCAAAGCCTGTAGTGTCCAGTGGTGGCAGCAGCAATGAGGGTGGTTCTTTCTCATGTTGGAGAAGGAACTAATCTCCTTTCTCTGAACCCCATATAAGTGACTTAAATTCTAACCCAGGAGTTATAGCCAAGGGTGAATTCAGAATTCCCAAAGTGCTTCTCCAAAGATGAGGAGCCTCGGAGGTGAATTGGAGCTAAAGTCCTACTGGGAGACCCCGTTGAAGCTTACATGGTTGTCTTCAAACGAACAGAGACATGAGTCAGAGGCCAGAGGCAGCCTAGTTTGAACAAATGAAGATCCCTTGGCAATGAGTGTGCGTAAGACCCCATTAAATGATTGGCAGGTGAGACCACAGAGCCAGGGGTGAAGCAGCCAGGCGGGGGAAACGGTGCTGCTGGTGCTTCTGGGGCCATCCTTGGAGGGCTTGCTTGGGAAGAGAGACCCTCCAGACTGAGCTTTTCCCAGACCTGGAGTATTCCACACAGGTAGTGGGGCTGAGCTTTTCCGGCCGTCTTTGGAAGGAGCTGAAAAATGATGCCAGATGCGGGGAAGGAGTTCCCAGACTCTTGCTAGCTGGGGCTGTGGGGCAGTAGGAGGCCAGAGTGTGTTACTGCTTCCCTTTTGCATTCTCCAGTGGGATAATGCATGTAAATCCAGGGAGCTGATTATTGCAAGACTCGCAGACACTGATACACCAGGAACACACAGACACCCACATGTAAACACACATCAATCATCTCAGTTACCAGAGACGGCAGGGATCACCAGCACTACTGAAGAGACGACTCTGTTTGCATCAGACCTGAGAGCGGATTACTTTTCAGCAAGACACAAAGGGAGGAAGGCGCCGTGTCCTCTGCAGCACTGCTAAGGGTTCAGATACCAAAACTATCTGGACTGGGAACCTCGAGGACCCTCAAGAGATCAGATTCCCTGATCAAATTCAAAGAATTTCCAGGTGTGGGCTGGCCCTAAAAGGCCAGAGTGCCCAGGACCTGCTGGCATTTAGGTGTTTCCAGCAATTTGTGGCATCGAAAACTCCTTAAAGGGCGGGGGAAAACTCAGGCAGTGATTTTTCAAAGGAAAGTAAAAAAATAAATCCCCAAGCGGAGCAAGAGGGTGAGTGAGATTTTTACTTTAATTTCAGGAGAGAGTTAAGTTTTGTGCTTTGTCTGCTCTGCGGGGCTGTGGCACACGGAAGAATGGGGGCAAGGCTGGTCTCCCTTGGATCAAGCTGTGGACTTCGTTTTCATCCTCTGTCAATCACGTCGGTTCAAGTTTGCAGACAGACTTAACCTTGACATCATTAGTTGGTCCTCTTAATGGGAGCGGAAGCTTTCAAAACAGCCTCCTCCTGGTATTGCTCAGAAGGCTGCGTGCGGACACACTTGAATAGTGCCCGAGTGCTGATAACTGGAGAGGGGAGAATTTATGAAGTGAGCAGCTTGTCAAAAACACAAGGCACCCAGAATTCCTTGAAGCAGGTGTGAAATGAGCAGGCTTCAGCAGCTGAGGTAGGATGGCACTGTGTAACAAGAGAAGCTGCTCCTGGGACAGGGTCCAGTGATACCACGACTAACAGGGCAGCCAGCACTCCCAGCAGGTTGACCCACCTGGAGGACCCACTCAAAGGGAGCCCAGGCTGTGGAGGGCGACAATGGCAGCTAAGCAGAAAAATCAGGAAGCTACCAGTGCATTTGTTGAAGGCTGCAGTCTTTTCTGTTATTCCATAAAAAAATACCTAAGGTGCCGTTTAAAACAGTTAGCAAACCAAAAATATCAGCAAACATGGCAGAGGGGTATTGTTAACAAATAGTTCTCTGCCTCTTATTTTCCAAAGATTTAAAGAGTCAACAATGTTCCTGTTGCTCATCTTCTGTTTCACATTTTTGGTTTCCTTAAAAGTCATTTGGAGTGAAATGAAAACTTTTTATTTAATTTTCTAAAAAATGTGCATTGACCCAGCAAGGCAGGTGAATTTTATGATGACACTTTTCTGTAAGTGTGTTTAAAAAAAAAGAAAGAAAACATTGTCTCGATGCCCAAGTCCTAGGACCGAGAGCTTGGAGATCAGCACATTTCCCAGGGGCTGCCAAAACCCATGCAGCTTGGAAATGTTAGCATTTTCAAGAAGAAGCAGACACATGCCACAGCAACCCCATTTAGGGGGACTCTTGGTCAGGAAAGTCACCCTGCAGAGTCACACTCTAGAGAAACGACGTAAAGAAGGATGAAAAGTTGATGAGTAAACTGAGTCCAGGTAAACGCTACCCATCCTCCAGTACAGCTGTGGCAGTCACTTTGCGTCTTTCATGAACCAGAAGAGTGTAAAATGCTACAGGGGACATAAACCAAGAACTCCACCTGGGTAGTGTTCTTGCAGATGCCTTACCTGAAGCAGAGGAGAGCTACGCTATGCTCATAGTCTTTGTTTTTCTTTGCATCTGCTTTTGAGAGGTCAGAATTTCAGGCAACACCAGCTGCAAAATTTGCAACTCCCAGTGAAAAATGAAAGCAAGGTTTTGTCCAAAACCTAGAAAGACTTTCAACATGGTGGCAGGAGAGCATTGGCCAAGCGCAGGACCTTCTCCAGGAGCATCCCCTGGCTTCTGGGATGGCCTTCCTTCAGATACAAAGCCTGGGCCACTTAGGCCTCTGTTTTATCCTCCAAGGTAGCAAAGGGTTTCCAGAGGCTACTCCTCAAGCTCTACCATCTGGCTGAAGGTTTATCTCCTTTGCTGTTGCCAACCTAGCCAAGAAAATCGTGAAGCCTCAGCTGGGAAACCAAGCAGGCAAAGAAGAACTCAGAGCTTTGATTTTTAAAATTGTTATTTTAATTTTTCACAGTGCTAGGAATGGAACCAGAGGCCTCACACATACTAAGCAAGTGTTCTATGACTAAGTCACATCCCCTTCCCCAAACCAGGACTTTTAGACTTCATTTCCTAAAAACAACATTTTTCATGAGATCCTTTTCTGATTATAAAGATAATACATGTTTACTCTAAAAAAAAAAAAGCAAAAAAATACAGAAAAACAAAATAACCAGTAATCCAATCCAATATATAGCCACTGGCTATATATTGCTATGTATCCTAATTTTTGTACATATGTTTTGCATATGTGTATGTATACATATACATTTTCCAAATATATTATAATGTAATATTGCTTCATAACTTTTTTGCCTTAGTATTTCCCTTTGTCATCAAATATTACTTGCCTCAGTTTCAGGTGTTATACAATAGTGATACACACATATGTACATTTTTACACATACAGAGAAACTATATGTTATGGTTTGGTTGTGAGGTGTCTCCCCAAAAGCTCACGTGAGAGTCAATGCAAAAAGGCTTAGAGGAGAAATGGTTGAATTATGAGATCCTTAACCCAATCAGTGAATTAATTCCCTTATAGGGATTACTTGGGCAGGTAGGCTGTGGCTGCGGAAGGTGCGTCTTTGGGGACATGATTTTGGGGTATGTATTTTATATCTGGTGAGTGGAGTCTCTCTCTCTCTCTCTCTCTCTCCCCTTCCTGAGTGCAACGCCCTAAGCCATTTTCCTCCACCACACTTCTGCCATGATATTCTGCCTCAACGTTAAGTCCAAAGGAATGGAGCCTGCTGTATATGAACTGAGGCCTCTGAAACCGTGAGCCCCCAAATAAGCTTTTCCTCCTCTAAAATTGTTCTTGTCAGGTCTTTTAGCCAGAGCAATGAAAGAGTTGACTTAAGATACTAAACATTAGTGTAAGATACTAGACAGCATATTTAGCACATATCTATATAATTTATATTTATATTCTTATTTATACACATATATGTATACACAGATGCAATGGGTGGTTTTGGTCATTACTCACAAAAATACCATAGTCTATCTGGTCACACTGTTAAAAATGAAAATAAAACTCTGTTTCTGGTGTGCTCACTTTGCAACATTTAAAAATAAGTTAAATCGATGTTTTCAATCCTAATCTAAGAAGAAAACAGGGCAGTCCAGCCTCTGAAATAATTTGATCACTGCATAATTGTTGTACCTTGCACAATAATTAGTTCACTGAATGCCATCTGGTTGGATGTAAGAGGCAAAGGGCATTTCTTGGTATTCACAGGTGATAATCCATTTGAAACGAACAAATGTTCACAGTGGAAATAACCAATAATATTTCTGCCCATCAAACGATCATTTTCTCATTCGGTCACCCAGCTGGGGACAGCCAAGAGCCTCCAGATTAGAAAGGATACTAGCAATATATGGCAAAACGCTTCAAAGCATGAGAGGGTGTTTCAGAAGTGGCTCTTCATTTCAACATTCTTTCAACAGTTCAGTCAACTTCTCGTAAAATTAATAGTAAATACTTTCTTTAAGCGGTATGTGCGTGCATGTGTGTGTGGTATTTTTGTATGGTTTGTTTTGTGTTATTGAAATATGCTACCCCGGAAAATGCTCAGCTGTAAATGCCATTCTTTATAAGCATGAACTGGGCCACTGATACATGGCTTTGCTCTGCAGTTTTACTGCTTTCTGCTGCTTCTTGCCACCGAGCAAGTGTCTGGAAATAAAAACTGGAGAGGCAAAGATCATGGAGTTGTGGAAACAGCATCTCCCAGGAGGCAGAATTGACTGACTGGGATCAGCAATCCCCTGTGCCAAACGCTGTCACCCATCTTCTCTCACTGGGCGCCCCAGAGCCCTTTTAATCATTACTGGTCCGATTGTTAGAGTAGAAAACTGAGACCAGACCACTCAACCAACTTGCCTAAAGTCACACTGCCCTTAGGTGACAAAGCTGAAATGGGAACCAGATCTTCTCATTCTGTAAGCAACATAGCTGTTCCAAGGAATATGCCCACTTTCTTGGGAGAATAGGAAGAGGGACCCACTCTGTGCCACTTTTGCAGAGCATCCTGAGGGTGGCTCTGGTGCATGGTGGTACCTGAGAGCAGGAAGGATGATTTTTGGAAGTTTCCACACTTGACCACATTAGTGAGTGACCAGCTCCTACACAATCCTGTAAAAATCAGAGCCTGAGTTAACAACCCCAGAGGAACAAGCCTGCATGCGCCTGGTGATCTTAACAGCGATCTAAACTTTTGGACTTTCCCTAACAGTTAAATTAAGAAGGAACTGGGTGGTAGAAGAAACAAAAACCTCTCGAACTTCCCTCAGCGGCAGAATAAAGTTAGTGTGTGCAGTGGTACCATGGACCCCACCTGATTGATTTCACAGGCTTCCCTGCCACGTATATCTCCACGTCCACCCCACACATCTGTCTCCATATGTGCACCCTTGTAAAATCTCATGATTTTTGTAGGGCTATGGTAGCTACTCTAAAGGTTGTAAAATCTCATGATTTTTGTAGGGCTATGGTAGCTACTCTAAAGGTTCTAAAGTGCTTTCTGGGTCAGATTCTTCCTGGGCATCAAACCCCAGCTTCAGTCAGGCCAAGAGAGGCTGCTCTGTTAAGCAGGCTCAGGTCTTGGGGGCAAGGGCTTGATTTGGTCACTCACTCAAATCAAGAAACACACCAGATTTTCTGCCATAACCCAGGGACATCCTTTATTCAGACAGTTAGACCTAGGAGTTGCTTATTACATGAGACTCCGCTACACTGCTAGTGGAGATAAGGTCTGGGAAATTCACCAGACATCTGTTGTGGACATTTCATGCTGAAAAGGGAGTTTACACTCTTCCATCTATCACAGGTGCCTATAAATGTATGTTCAACAAACCAGTACTATTGCCTGTGGGACCATATCACCTGTAAGCTTGCTAGAATCAGACTCGCAGGCTGACCTCAGGCTGTTGAAATGGAATTGTACCAAATCCCAGGGGCACCCACGAATGCAGTCACTCAGCCCTAAACACCAGAGGAGGGATCATCAACCCTGGTTGTACATTGGAATCACATATGAACTTGACCTACATTAGAATTTGATGCATCCCTTTACAAGATTTTGATTTGTCTTACTTAGCCCAGGTGGAGGCATGTTTTTGAAAGTCTTCAGGTAGAGAGGTGACAACTTAACAAATGAATTCCCAGTCAGATTTGAATTTCAGATAAGCAATTTTCACTGGACATGCAAACAAACACTAGGCATATTCTATATGTAGCATGGAAATAGTTGTGCTTAAAGTTTAAAGTTGACTGGGAAGCCTATATTTTACCTGGCCACCCAATCCCAAGTGAGGCTAGCATACGTCCAGAGCTGAGAATGTCCACTCTAAATAAAGTCTAGGCAAATGCCTGTCCTGGAATTTCCTGAGCTGTCCCAGTTTTAAATATTGTCTCCGTAAGTGGTCATGGTTCACACTCTGGGAGCAAGGCCTGTCTCATAAAGGCCAGGAGCAACCACTAGGCTTATGCATGTCTAGTAACGCCAGTCAGTGGAGAAATAGAGTTGCCAGGTGATCTGTACAGACAGGATCTGCCCTGTATTTAGTGATTTTTGTCCCGTCATGCATTTGCTCTGTCAAGATGTCCTAAATATCTTTTTTTTAAAAATAAATTACAAACCTGCAGCAGTTAGAGCTACTTTTCAAATTTAATTGGGTGTCCCATATTCTTATATGCCAAGTTGTGCAACCCTATAGAGAAGTCACTCTGTTAAAACCCTGGGGAATTTATCCTGAGAATTTTTTTTCTCCCAGATTGAGTACTCATCAACGTTGCTCTGTGAAGTTTTTTTTTTTTCACTCTAGACCTCTGAACTTCAAGAGGTCAAGTCTTTTGGAAAAATGTGGCTACTCTGCTAGCCAAGAATTTCGGTTTATTCTTTGCCATTCCTGTTATTTAAGTTGAATTTAGTTGTTTGGCACTTGCCTCGCTCATATATCACACATGGGACAAATTAATATTGACAGACATTTGTTGCTAATAAAATGATCTCAAACTTCTTCATATGTTTTCCTCACATTGTTTGGAAAAGAATAAAATTAAGACAAGCAGTGGCTATAAAAACTGAGGCCTGGGACCCACAGATAAACCAGGAAGGACGTGAAATGACTAGTCAAGGACTTCTGGCTCCCCTGTGGAATCCAGGTTTGCAGACTGTATGAAAAAGGGAGGGACGTTGATTGATCATAAGCATGCTCAGCCAAGCGACACAGACATGGCGAGAAGTTGGGGGGTGGGAGACAGTCGGGTGGGGACCCAGCTAGTTGAAGGGGTGGTCGAGAAGGGGACCAGGATGATGACCTTGTGCTGGGGACAGCCCCAGGACCACAGCTGAAGCCCAGGTTGGCTTCTGGCAGAGAACTTATATTTTTATCATTTTCTGCCTCACATTCCTTGACATGGCTCCTACCCCACGCTTAAATGCAGGCCAGGAAACAGCAAAGTCTCTCTGTGTGATTAAAGGTTGGAGGATACAAAATCTGAAATTGCAAGCTGGGTGTTAAGTGGGAGAATTATCCCAGTAGATACCAAGAGATGAGGAAGGGTGGAAAAGAAGGAGGGAAGAGTTAAGAGATGTGGAAGAAAGACAGAGGTGTCAGCAGTGTTCTAATAGAAGCCCAGAAGGAAAAACAAGAGACCTGGAGGGAAGGAGATAGTGGGCCAAACAGACAACCAACAACCACATGTCAGAAAATTTGAATTACATGATTAATAAGTGCTAATATATATTAATATACTAAGTGCTAGTGTATGTAAAATACTTTATGTATCCTTTCACTCCTATTAAGCAAAATTTATATTTTTTCATGCTGATATAAAACTACAAAAACTGGGCATGTTCTTGGCTGCAGAAAAGATTCAAGACATTGCAGGATGTCAGCATCATTCAGACTAAGTTCTCTGACCACAGTGTCATAATATTAAAAATCCACAAAATGATAGTGTTTCTTTTCTTTTAATTCTCTGTGTCTGTACAAAAATCTAAGTTGCCACTGAACAGTATTTGGTTTCAAAAGAAATCAGAAACATTATTAAAAGTCTAAGGCTCTGCGAGGAAAGCGTGCTATTGCAAAATCAGTAGGATGCTAATAAAGCAATTTCAAGAGGACTTTAAATACAGGAAAGCGAACCAGGGCAGATGAAAAATTAGCTAATATTCAAATTATGAGTGAATAAGGATGATAGAGCACACATAAGAAAGGAAGAGGAAAGAAAATAAGAGAAGGGATGTAGACATTGAGAGAGACAGAGAGGTTAATGAATAAGAAAAATAAAGTCTAGGGTTTTTTTTAAGCTCATATAACTCATTATAGGGTTTGTGGGTAATTGCAAATATAGAATGAAAAGAGAACATAATTTTAGAAATGCAAAAGTTTTAAAAATTATTAAAATGTAAAAAAAAAACAACTAATGCCAACAAATTTGACCTCTGTGTGTATACACCATATATAAATAATTTGTATGTGGATAATTATGAAGCATTGATTCTCAAAATGTGACTCTGGAACCAGTACTTCCTGGGGACTTTGTGAAAATGCACATTTGTAGGCCCCTACTAGGGCTTAAGGAAGCAGGAGCTGGGGTTGGATGGGGCCAGGAATCTGGGTTTTGACATTTTCCACCCCATTTCTGCCCCATGCAGGAGTCAGAAAACTGTGGTTTAGGTGTTGAACTCTGTGGAAAGACATAGAAGTGGGAACTTTGTCATGGAGAAGGATGTTAGTTATTTTAAACAGAAAAATTAGGGAAGGTCTCAGTGATACGAGTGATTTTTGCAAACAGCACCTAAAAGAAATAAGGACGAGAAGGAAGCAGATCAATTAGTGGAAAACATTCCATGTTGTCAGAACAGATGGCAAGAGCTAAAGTCCTAAGAGGGGATCACACCTTGTGTGGGAAGGAACAGTTCAGGGGCTGGTGTGGTGGCCCAGTGGTAGAGCGCTTGCCTGGCATGCAGACAAACTCAGGTTCAAACCCCAGCACCACACACACAACTAAGTGGAGGAAAAACAAAAACCAGATGAAAAAATAAAATAAAAAAAGGACTCTTTTTTTTTTCCTCTCTCACTCTCTTAAAGAAAAATTTTTTTAAAAAAAGTTTAATTTAGCTGGAGCAAGTTAACCTGGGAGAGAGTGCTGGAAAATGAAGCATGAGTATAAGGACTTACGGGGAGAGATCCACTGGGTCTTCACCTGCCCTCCTCTGGAGGAGAGCACTTCCCTTCGCCCCAGGCTGTTTCAGGGGATCTGCTCAACTCATCCCTTAAGGACTCGGGAGGGGATCCGGGGCAACTGTATGGGGACTAACTGCAGAGGCACAGAGGCATGGAGAAACCACACATGTGGGACAAGCACTGTGGAGGGCACCTCAGGACTCCCCTGTGGCCTGTGCCACAACTACAGGATGCCTGGCGGTTGTCCTCAGAGCAACCCTTGCTCGGCATCCTCCTAAGCAGCTGAGCTTCTCACCCGGCTTCTAAGGAATGGCAGGAGCTTTCAACATGGTTACCCATTCTTCCCACGTTCTGGAGGGAAGGCAAAATCACTTCTAGAAGTAATGGCAACTGACCCCAGAGGCACCCCCCTTTCCTTCCCTTATCCCTTTCCTCCTGTCTTCTCCATGGCACTTTGGCCATGGGAAGCTGGCACATTTCCATGGCCCTCAAGGTCATGGGCTGTTGTGAAGCAGTGCCGTGAGGGGTGGACGTCTTTCTGCCATCTCACAGAATTTTGGACCATGGTTTTCTTTTGAGAAGCAGCAAACGTCAGGGCTGGGAGCACAAGCTGAGGGGAGAAAGATGAGCCCAGATTGCCATTTCTGGCTTGGTCAGTTACAAGCTTGGATGAGCCATTTCACAGAACCTCCTTCTCTCCATCCTTAAAACTGTCCAGAACATGGGCCTTGCCAGGCCTTTTCAAGAATTTAAACCTGATGCCACGTCAAGAGCCTACATGTTTGCCACTCACTTATCCCATCCTCCATAATTGTACTTCGGTGGCAGTTTCTGAATTTTCAGCAACACACCCCAAAGCAGATTATTGCCCTTCAATGGGAGGGGTCCTATTTTGCTTGTGCGCAATTGCTTGGCCTATATGTGACCTCACTTCCAGTCCTTCTCCTCTGCTCCAGTGTCCAGCACTAGCAGGTGGAGGAGGCAGGCAGACTGAATTGGGGAGACTGTGTTTCCTGGGGCTCCCGGGACAGGTGACTTCGTACTGGCTTCAGGGTGGGGGAAGGGAGGCAGACACCCAGGCACCTCTCCCTGTCCCACCTATCTGGGGAGGCAGCTCTGGCCAGGGCCACCTCTCTCCAGGCCCCCAGCTCCTGCCTGACAGTTCCTGTCTTCCTCAGGGTGATCCTGGCCCCAAGGTCTTGGTAACATTGCTTCTTCCATTTTGAGTGGCAGTGGGCTCCTGTTCTTTCTCATCTTTGATTTGTCTCTCCTTTTATTTCTTTATTCTTCTCCTTTTGTCCATCCTTTTGAATCTGCTCCCTGGATTCACTTCTTTCTGTGGTGATATTGGAAGAGGTTTCTAGAGTCCTGTTTAGAACCTAATAGATACGCATGCCCTCTCACCTGCTCCTTTACTTGGGATTGCTCTGAATTCCCCACTCTTTGACCCTGCTTGGGAATTACAAACCAATGAACTAGCTTCTCTGGAAAGAACTCAGAGCATTTATTTTGAGCTTTCACTTGATCCTGCCCCTGCCAAGACTTAAAAATGAAGGACTTCCCCTGCTACGCCTGTGACCTTAACCAAAACTCATCTTGGAACAGGAAGAGAGACCACAGATGGGAGGCATGTCTGTATTTTTTGCAGGAGCAGTTCATAAGAAGTAGAAAAAGCACTGACTTTTCCAAATGGAGAAAGTGTTTACATTTGGAGGCTGTAGATTCTCAGTAATCAAAGCAGTATGGTACTGGCATAAGGAAAGACATATAGACCAATAGCATGGAATTCAAAGCTCAGAAGTAAATTCTTACATCCATAGAAATTGATTTTTGACAAGGGCACTGATACAACTCCATTGGAAAAGGTTAGTCTTCACCAAAGGTGTTAGGAAACAGCATATCCACACGCAAAGGAATGAAATCGGACCCTTACATCGAACCACAGTAACTCAAAACAGACCAAAGACCTGAATTTAAGAGCCGAAAACTATAAAAACATGGAGGGAAAAGCTTTATGGTACTGAATTTGGTAACAGTTTCTTAAATATGGCTCCAAAACCATAAAAGAAAAGAAAAAAAGGTAAATTTGGCTTAACTAAAAGTTCTCATGCATCAAAGGACATTATTAAACCCACTTTGTGCCATCACCGCAGATGTGGAGCACCGATAAACACTGTGCAACAAATAGACCACTTAGGGCAACGTTGAAATGATATTTAAATGTTCATGATTTTGTTTCATAAAATTGAACAATTGAGATTTAATGAGTTAAAGAGAGTGAAAAGACATCAGTGTGGAAGAAAATATGTGTACATCGTATCTCTAATGAGCGTTTAACATCCACAGCACGTAAAAACATGATTCAGCAGCAAAAAGATAAATATCACAATTGTAAAATGGACAATGAATTTGAATAAGTGTCTTCCAAAGATGAACAAATAGCAACAAGAACACAATAAATGCTTAACATGCTTGTTCATTAGGGGACTGTAAGTCAAAATCACAATAAGATACTCCTTCACATCTTCTGGGAGGATTATCATAAAAAAAGACAAAAACAGAAGTTAGTCAGGACATAGGGAAATTGGAACCCTTGTACGTTGCTAATGAGAATGTAAACTGGCGTAGTTACTGCAGAAAACAGTCTGGTGGTTTCTCAAAAAGTTAAACAGAATTACCATATGTTCTAGCAGCTCCATTCTAAGAATACACCACAGATAACTAACAACAGGGACTCAAACGGATACTTGTATGCTCGTGTTCCTAGCAGCATTATTTACATTAGCAGCCACATGGGTGTCCATCAACAGATGAATGGATAAATAAAAAGTAGTATGGAATATTATTCAGCCATAAAGAGGAGAAAAGCTATGATACATACTGCAATATGGAGGAGCTTTGGAAACATTATGTGAAGTGAAAGAAGCCACTCATAAAATGATAATGTCTGATTCTACTTACATGAAAGATCTAGAATAAGCCAATTCAGTAAGAGAGAACATGGATTACAAGTTACCAGGGGTTGGAAGGATAAAGGACTAGGGAGCTATTGCTCAATGAGGACAGAGTTTCTGTTTGGGGTGATGAAAAATTTTTGGAAATAGTAATGACGGTTACATAAGATGTGAAAAGTAATCAATGACCTTGAATTGTACCCTTAGAAATTGTCAAAAGGGAACATCTTGTTTCTTATATTTTAGATATACATTAAAAATTTAAATCTGTAGATTGATGAATAAGATATGAACATGACAAAAATAATATTTATAAAAATATGTATATGAGTTTTGTGTTCATCTCTCTCCTCCACTCCCCAGACCTCAGCCGGTTCTGTTGGGCCAGTGCCCAACTCCTTTTTCCTAAGAAGATTTTTTTTGGAGTCCAGTGTTTATTTGAGGATCTTGGAATGCACAGTGAGGATGCAGGCTTCTGGGAAAGCTGCGAAGTGTATGCGCATTGGGTGGGGGCAGAGCATGATTTTTGCAGGATGGAGGGGTGAAGTTGCTGCAGCCCCTGGAAGAGGGAGCTCTGGGATCAGGGCAAGACAGCTAGAAGATTATTAGGCCCCCTTTAAGAAAATCTGCAATTTGGATCAGCATCATTCTGAAGGGAGGGCTGGAGGGCGATTTCTTTTTCTCTGAATGCAAGACTGTGCAAGGACAGAGCTGCAGAGGTGTCTGAATCCTGCCCCCCCCCCCCAGGGCATCTCACCAGCAGTGAACCCAGGGACACCTATCTGCAGGCATCTGTGCTGCCACATCAACAGGAAATTTCACAAAGCAGAACTCGCAGGGCAGACAACACTTTGCTCCAAGGTTCACTTCTGAATGGTGAACATCCAGGTATTCAGGCAGCGCTCTCCGCATCTGCACCCAACTCAGGTGTCTCACCCTCCACCAGCGTTTGTCCTCGGTTCAGCCTCTGCACCTGCCCACTGCCCCCAGGCCCTCGGTGTTCTCCAGCTTCTCTTCTGCTCCTCTAAATCCCATCAAGCCCCAAACTCAGCTCTTCCCCAAAGCCCTCTGCAGAGCTCGATTGCATCCTGTCTGCCCTCTGCCGCCTCCTCTAGTCAGGGTTTTCTCCACTCACATCTTGGCCCTAGCAATGCTCCAGTTCTTTCTGTTCTCTGTTTGATAGCAGGATTGTCTGCCCCTGCCTACCAGTTACTACTTCCTTGCAGATCCGGCCCACATCACACCTTCACAGGGCTCTTAAATCTGACGGTGGCCCAGCACTCGGCCAGGTACTGAGTAAAGGTCTGTGTACGTGCTTTGAGATGATCCACGCGTTCTTCCCTTTTCTCAGCCCTACCCCCACCACAAGACCACATTCATGGCTTTCTAGGTGGCTTGCTTTCCTAGTTTGCTTTGAATTGTATGCCACATTGAGGTTACTTTGAAAAGCAATTTTCCAATGAAAGATGTTATTATAACTGCCAGGACAGTTCCTGGAGGTTGTCTCTCCAACAGCTGGTCCATCAGCCTGCTTGCTGGCTGGGTCTCAGTTTTGTCCAGGTAGCAATGTACTCAGCCCCACAGATGAATGAGATGATGCCTGTAAGTTAAAAGAGGAAGTCAGCTGTCGATTTCTGGGGCAGATCTCTCTCTCTCTCTCTCTCTCTCTCTCTCTCTCTCTTCCTGATAGAAAGTAGCCAGGCATAGAAGGAAAGTCTTTTGCTCACATTTTTCCTTTTCTCTTTGGGAAGATGTCATGGGCAGAACATGATTTCGGAGACACTGCAGCCATCTTGTGGCCATGAGGAAAATGTATCTCATAAACAGGATGGCAGAGAGCAAAGACAGAAGAAATGTGCACCCTTGATAATATCCTTGAGCTATTGAGGCTTGCCTTGAAGGCTTTACTTTGTGAGTTTCATGCCATATGAGAAAAGTATACATTAAATTAATTGTAAATGTCAGTGGTATTGCACCCAACTCACACCAAATCTTCAGGACAGCCCAGGAGGGCCAGGCTAATGAAGACAAGTCCCAAGTGCAACTTTTTCTCTTCTTCTTTTCCCTGCTCCAGTGAAACTGAAGACCTGACCTTCATACAGGATGGACGTGAGTTCAAAATAGAGCTTGCGTCTCTGTGTCAGCTGTTTCACAAGCTAATCAAGACTCTAAGAACTTATTAAATGACTGGGGAGGTTTTAAGACCTCAGACTCAACAAACTTGAGTCCTCTTCAGGACTTATCAGACCTGTTGCAGAAAGGACATTTGCGATAAGCACTGGGAATTAGAAACATCTGGCCGTGTAAGTTCATGGAACAGTTAGTGTGGAGGACACAGTGGCCAAAAGGAGGCTCTCTTGGTGTTGGTCTTGTTTTCATCTGATCCTTAAAGCCTTCTTCTGCTTATGCTTATACAATAATGGAGTAATCATTAATAATGTTCTTTTTTTAAATACATTTTTCTCCTGATTAAGGTAATGATCTCAAGTTTAAGGAGTCAAAAACTGCGTAGCCTCCAATGATTTTTCTTTAGAAACATAAAACTGAGGACCAGACTTGGCACATCAAGAGTTATTTAATGATCATTAAAAAACCCATAATTTTGATATCTTCCTCGACTTGCCCATAAACCGCCAGGCCATGCACTCCAATAGCTAGTGTTTGATAGGTTTATTCCTTTGCCTACATGAAGGAAGTGTTTTCTTTTCCAAGTACTAAACCACCAGCAGCTAGTGAAAGCCAGTGTCCTGACTCCCACACAATCCTAAAGGGATTTTTAATACATTGCAAATCAAAGTTCTTTAAATTGTGTTTAATAGTGGGAAAACTTAAGGTTTTTACCTGGAGCTTTGTATTTTTTTTAAAACATTCTTTTGGATCAAGAGTCAAATCATTGGTGTACTGATGAGGCACACGGAGTATAAGAACTATTTGCGTTATTCAAGAAAACAAATGCTTTTGCTTAACTGCATGGCTATTTTAGAACCTGGTAAGGAGCTTTATTGTGAAACAGAGAAAGAATGCCTTTGAATAATTCACATAGCCAGTATCTTCATCAATGCACAGCTGGTTCACAGAAGGGCAAATATGAATATCTGGTCAATACTACGATTATACATGCTTGTATTAAAAACAAATTAAAATGACAAATGAGATAGCAGTTTTTCACCTATCAAATTTTGGAGGCATTAAATGTATATTTAATTATATTCATATTTAATTTTATGATTTATATATGTCTATTAAATAATCAGGGCCAGATATAAGAATATAATACACAGACTGGTTAGAATCTAAATTGGTACAAGCTGGCAAGAAATATAGTCATTTCTAGTAATAACTGTTAAAAGATCTGTACTCTTGTCACCCAGGAATTCCATTTCCAGGAATATTTGGGTACCAGACCCACATGGAGGTGGCTACTTTGCTCTCAGTGCCTCTCCAGTGGCCTTGGATGAGTGAACCTTCAGTGCCTGCTGATCCAGGGTCTGACTTCAGCCACACAGGCTTCCCTGGCTGCAAGAAGACAGCCTGAGCAGCTGCCTGGGTGCCCCCTTCCTAATGTCTGGTTATCCACCATGTTCTTCTACTTATAGGGCTTCAGGATCCTAGCTCCTCCCAATAATCCCCATTTGTATATAACTAGTAGAGTTGTGAAAATACCTGAGTTAGCTTTTCATCACCGTGACAAAGTACCTGAGAAAAATTGACTGACAGGAGAAAAAGTTTCATTTGGCTCATGGTTTCAGTCTGCAGTCAATGGGCCCAAAGTGAGGCAGAATGTCGTGGTGGAAAGGTGTGGCAGAGGAAAGCTGCCCACCTGATGGCAGCCCAGAAGAGGAGAGGGAGAGGCAGGGAGCGAGAGAACAAAGGACTGGGGATGAGCTAGACCCTTCAAAGATGCTTCTTACTGACCTGCTTTTTCCAGGTAGGCCCTTCCACCTCCCATCATCAGCCATGACCCTGTCAATGCATTAGACTGAAGAGGTCACAGCTCTTGAGATCCGATCGCTTCCCCAGCGCCCCACCTCTGAACACTGCTGCATTGAGCCTTTGGCCGATATTCCAGATCAAAACCATAGCAAAACTTTAAAATACTCAACTATACTCAAATTATAAAATACTCAAAAATGTCAGCTACAAAAACACCAACAGCCCAATTGATAAATGGGCCAAAGAGCTAAACAGAGACTTCTCACCAGAGGACATTGATCAAGCCAATGAATACATGAGAAAGTGCTCTAAATCATTAGTAATCAGAGAAATGCAAATGAAACCCACATTAAGGTATCACCTTACACCAGTCAGAATGGCAAAGATGAAGAAAATAAACAACAATAGATGCTGGAGGGGCTGTGGAGAAATAGGCACACTAACACACTGTTGGTAGAGCTGCAGACTGGTACAGCCCCTCTGGAAAGCAGTATGGAGAATCCTTAAAAAATTAGGGATGACTCCACCATATGACTCTGCTATTCCACTCCTGGGTATCTTTCCAGGGGACTTAGAATCAGCACATTACAGTGACACAGCAATATCTATGTTCATAGCAGCACAATTTACCATTGCTAGGCTATGGAAACAACCCCGATGTCCCTCACAGGAAGAATGGATCCAAAAACTATGGTACATTTATACCATGGAATATTACACAGCAATCAGAAACAATGACATTGCAGCCTTCGAGGGTAAATGGATGGTTATGGAAGAGATCATGATGAGTAAAATCAGCTTAACCC
>PVKS010028082.1:0-26850 GCA_004027875.1 Aplodontia rufa | reverse complement strand
TCACTGCATGCACACAGCTCCCTGTAAATGCTCACTGCATGCACACACCTCCATGTAAATGCTCACCGCATGCACACACCTCCATGTAAATGCTCACCGCATGTACACACCTCCATGTAAATGCTCACCGCATGCACACACCTCCATGTAAATGCTCACCGCATGCACACAGCTCCAGATAAATGCTCACTGCATGCACACACCTCCATGTAAATGCTCACCGCATGTACACACCTCCATGTAAATGCTCACTGCATGCACACACCTCCATGTAAATGCTCACTGAATGCACACACCTCCATGTAAATGCTCACTGCACACATACCACACACACACACCTCTGCATGCATGCTTGCCATGCACACACTTCCATGTAAATGCTCACTGCACACACACAGCTCCATATAAATGCTCTCCACATACACATGCCTCCTTGTAAATGCTCCCTCTGAAGACTCTGGGAAGGACCTGCATCATCCTCCTGGCTTCCGGGGGCCCTGGACACCCCTCAGCTTGTGGCTACATCACTCCAACCTCTGCGTGCATCTCCAAGCCTCTCTCTCTTCCTTCCCTGCCTCCCCCTGGACTCCCCCTGCCTCCCTCTTATAAGGACGCCTGTCTTTGGATTTAGGGCACACCCTGATAACCAGGATGACCTCATCTCCAGAACCCTAATTACACCTGCAAAGACCTTTCCAGGCCCAATCACATCCACAGGTTCCAGGTGCACACACCTCTGGGGACTGAGCCCGACAGCCTCACGCAGTAGCTGACAGGCCCCACAGGGTTCCACAGAGCCTTGGGCTTGAAGGTGGTGGGCTACACCTGAGCAGCTTCTGCTCCGAGGGCTCAGCCTCTCCCAGCAGCTCTTTGGAGCTCCTGCCTCCACTGCCCCTCACCGGCCCACCCAGCACCCAGACTCCCTTGCCAGCTCCCTGCCTGTCAACCCCCAACCCCTGGGGACCACCAGGCCAGCATGTCCTGAGCAAACTGACACACCCTGAGGAGGTGGTCGCCTGGCTGAGGACACTATCCACCCAACACCCAGAGCCACCCAGCACCAGCAGGAGCAACTGCCACAGCCAGGGCTGGGACATGGTGGAGGACACAAGCCAGTGCCACCTGCAGGTGGGCCTGAAGAAATCCAGTGCCTTTTCCCTCCCTGCTGGGGAGAGTGAAGTTTAAAGTTGAAGGGAACTGGGCAGCAACTGCACCCAACTCACCCCTCCGTCGGATCCTCCCAGGGAGAGCCCTTTCTCAGCTATGCTGTGGGGAAAACGATTTCAGAATTCAGTGATGGGGATTGTCTACAAGGTGGCTAAGCAGAACACGGGTCAGCATGGCTCTACTGTGACACCGAAACACACACATGCAGACCCAAACGCCCAACCTTCAGAGCAGCACCGCTGTCCCCGTGCTGCTCCCAAGAGGATGGGGGCTCAGGAGGGGAAGAGACCCGCAGGGTGGGGAGACAGACACCCGCCCATCAGCACACTGGACCAGAGAGGCCCACCCCCATCAAAACTAGCAGCTCCAAGGGTCATTGAGGGACACTGACCCCCCAGTAAAACACCAGGTCAGCCTCCCTGCTAGGAATCTCAACAGGACACTCCAGGGGTGGCCTCCAGGGCCAAATGCCACTTAGCACACTGAGTCTAAACAGCTGGTCAGAAAATCAAAGCTTCCTTTCAAGATCTCAAAAATCTCAATAAGGGAGAACCCAGCACCAACTGAGTAGGCGATGAGCTGGGGGAGGGTGGTGAGGAGGGTGGGATAGTGGGGAGTAACCTTCCACCCCAGGCACAGTCTCCAGGCAACACATCCTCGGGCCTCAATGGCCATGAGCAAGCTCCCCTGGAGAGCAGGCCAGGCTTCCGGAATGTTCTGTCAGCAAGGCCACCCAGGGCCATAGCCTTTGCTCCTGGAAAGCAAACAACCAGACCTCTGCCCTTAAAGACACGTGGGAAAGCCTTGCTGACCGTCATGAACTGTCTTAACGCCCTGCCCACCATGGCTTCAACCTGACCAGGGTGCCTGGGCAGAGCTGCACGGGTACCTGCGAATGCGCCGTGCCTCCTCCCGCGTGATGACAACGTCCGTGACACCCCGGCCACATTTCCTGGGGGTGCAGCCTAGAAGGTGACAGACAGGGTGAGGAGCAGGCTTCCAAAGCCACCATCCCAGGACATCTGGCAAGGCCCCCATACAGAACACAGCGGCCAGTGTGGCCCCTGCTCTGCTTCCACTGAGCCATGTGCCCTCGGTGGGATGCACCCTGCACACTGTCTCAGCCTGGCCGCTGGGCCTCCTGGGCTTCCCATAGCCCTGTGCTGGACAGGTCGACCTGGAGGCATCTGTCTTGAGCTGCACTGACCACTCACAGGGTCCCTCCAGGATCACCTGGGAGGAGCTCCTAATTCTAACTACACCTTTCCCCGGGCCTGGGCAACACCCACCAAGTCCCCTCTTCCTCTCCCTGTGCCTGGTGACCTGCAGGGCTGAGGAGGGCACTGAGAAATCAGGGGGCCAAGGTTGGGGTTGATAGGGTCCAGAGTCACAGTGGTTGGGCTGGGAGGACAGGGCCCAAGCAGGGGGATGGGGCCGGGTGGACAGGGACCAAGCAGGAGGACAGGGCCAAGTGGACAGGGCCCAGGGAGGGTTATGGGGCCAGGTGGATGGGGCCAGGGAGGGGGATGGGGCCAGGGTGTAGCACTGCATTTGAAATGAGCCCAGCAAGTGGTCAGTCCCTGTGTTCTGGTGGCAAAGGACAGGGAAGCTCCCTGGACCTAGGTGGGCCCTGAGACCCATCCTGGCTGACCCACCATGACCAGCCCCATAAACTTTTAAAATTTAAAAGTATGGCAAGGCAGTGTGGTGCCAGTAACTCAGGAGGCTGAGATAGGAAGATCACAAGTTTGAGGCCAGCCTCAGCAACTTAGTGAGACCCTATCTCAAAATAAAAAATGAACAGGGCTGGGTTGGGGCTCCTGGGCTCCTGGCTCCTGGTGCAGGGGGAAGGGGGATGTACGTTTACACACCTGATGCCAGAACACTGGCCTGGCTTGCCACCTGGGTTCAATCCCTAGCAACACAACACATCATTTCTGAGACTCAGGTATCAGAGGGAGCATCCTAGGACACAGAGCAACAGCGTGACAGGGAACCCTTTGCTTCCCTGATCTCAGAGGTCACCTCACTGGCCTTCCTTTGCAGCCAGCCTGCCAACAAAACACCTGCCACCTTTCATGGGGGGGGTGGGGTTCCGTGTTTATGTGCATCACAATGGTGCCCCCTTGTGGAAGAGCTGGGCAATCTTTTCTTGGCTCAAGTCCAAAGCATTAATTTGTAATCCCAGTGGTTTGGGAGGCTGAGGCAGAAAGATCACAGATTGGAGGCCAGCCTCAGCAATTTAGCGAGGCCCTCTCTCAAAATACAAAATAAAAAAGGCTGTGGTTAAGCACCCCTGGATTCAGTCCTCCAACAAAAAACTTTAAATAAAGAATAATTCTGTCCTTAAAAGCTACTCATGTGGAACTGGAGCGGTGGCTCCGCAGTTACAGCGCTTGCCTGGCATGCACGAATACACAGGTTCGAATGCCAGCACCACATACACAACCAAGTGTCCGAGCAACGAAGGCCACATAAAAGACTAAATAAAATTGATTCTGTCTCCCTCTCTCTCTCTCTCTCTCACTGTCCCTCTCTCTTTATTAAAAAAAAAAAATTAAAAAAAGAAAGTCACCTGTGCCATGTATCTGGGTGGCACAGAATGTTCAGGAACATTCAGCAGAGAAGACCACATGCGGTTGGTGTGGGCTGGCCCTGCAAGAGTGTGTGCTCTCCTGGGTGATGACCCCCTGCGCCTGGCTGCTGGCCTGATACCAGCTATGCAGTGGGGCTCCTCTTGCAAACCACACCTCTTCAGCCACGGACCAGAGCTGGCTGCCCCACTGGGGACATTCCTACCATCAGTGCCTTTCCTGGCGTCCATTCTCCCACCCCTACCTTGCCATTTGTTAAGTCCCCACAGGCAGCCACTGTCCACATTGGCCAGAACTAGGCACAGCCAAAGACACAGGCTTTCCCACTGCCCAGACCAGGCAGTGGGAGGCCCAGGCCCAGCCACCCGTCCAGCAAAGGGGCCACCGTGGGCTGTGGGTGCTGTCCTTGCGAGTCGCTGCGTGGTCAGTGGCACCGTACCTTCAAACCTCCGATGGCCATCATAGTCTTCAGAGCAGGGCACCTCGATGAACCTGCCTGCCAGGATCTCACCACGATGGGCCAGGACCTCGGTGACACCATCCTCAGTCCCCAGACTGCTCCAGAGCAGCAGGGCAGCCAGTAAGAGGCCAGCCCCCAGGGCCACAAGCCTCAGCCACGTCGTCCGTGCCTCCTGTGGCATACAGTCCTTCTTGGTGCTGGGAACCGAAAATACAACTGCTGTCAGGGAAAGCTGACCTGGGCAGAGAAGGTGGTCACACTCGGCCAGGCTGACCTCTCCTCAACAGAGACAGGAAAAGAGGTCCAACATCTCTAGCAGTCAGGGAAATGAAAACCAAAACTCCAATAAGCTCTTATCTCAGTCAAAATGGCAGTGATCACGAACAACAAGAAATGCTGGCGAGGAGGCGGGGAAAATGAACACATGCATGTTGCTGGCGGGACTGCGGGACAGATTCCTCAAAAAGTCAAATAGGCGCTGGGTTAGATCCTTAGCACCATATAAAAATAAATAAATAAAATAAAGCTATTCTGTTCATCTACAACTGAAAAAAAAAAAAAAAAACTAGAGATGGGCGTGGCGTAGTGGCACACACCTGTAATCCCAGCAGCTCTGGAGGCTGAGGCAGGAAGATCGGGAGTTCCAAGCCAGCCTTGGCAATTTAGCAACTTAGTGAGACCCTGTCTCAAAATAAAAAATAAAAAGAGGTGGGGATGTGGAGTAGTTAAGCACCCCTGGGTTCAATCTCTGGTACAAAATAATAATAATAACCAAACAAACAAAATCTAAGGCTGGAGCCACCATACAAACCAGCTATCCCACTGGTATTTTCCCAAAAGATCTAAAATTGACAATTACAGCAACATTTATAGCAGCACAATTCACAACAGCTAAACTATGGAACCAACCCAGACGCCCATCACTAGATGAACAGCTTTATGGTACACGTGTGTACGCACACACATTCCCATACACAACGGTGTTCTACTCAGCTGTTTAAAAGAATGAAATGGTGGCATTTGCCAGTAATGGATAGAAAGGAAGAAAATCATGTTAAGTGAAATCGGTCAAACTCAGAAACTCAAAGGTCAAATGTTTTCTGTCCTGAGTAAAACAAAGAAAACGGGGAAGGAAGGACAGGGTAGATGAAGAGGGAAGATCTGCAGTGCAGGAGACAGAGAGGCCGAGTGGAGGGCGGGTAAGGAGAGGCATCGTGCTTGTGCACATATAAACACACCACGGGGAGCTTCACCTTTATCAATAGAGGAGCGAAAGGAAGTCCAGCAGAGCAGAGGCAGGAGAATGGGAGAGGGGAGGAAGGATGGGAGGGAAGGGGGATCGTGAATGCATGGGTCTGCCAGGATGAATCCAACAACCGTGTATAACTATAGCTCTAAAACAGCAGATGGGTCGTTCATCCCAAGCCTCCAGGGGCACTAGCCCAGGGATGTGACCAACAGGAAAGCAGATGGCTGGGGCGAGAGGCCTGTCAGGAAGCCCACCTTGCCCCATCCCCCAAAGGAGCAGCTGGGACCATGGCAGCCCTTGCATATCTGACCAGGCAGGGCTGACCCTGTCCTGCAATGGGCTGGAAGATGGAGTGACCATCAGAGGTGCCCCCAGCCCAACACACAGAGCCCCTGGGTGGAGGAGTCTCTGTCAGTGACTGCCCTTCCCACCACAGAGCCAAATCCCCATAACTAAACCCACAATCCAGCCAGGAAGAGCACAAGGGCTGCGCGAGTAAGGAGCCCGCTGCACCCCCAGGCTGACTGTGTTCGTGTGTGACCGACCGTGAGGGCCCCAGGTCTCCAGGGACAGGCAGGTGGAGCAGAGGTGCCAGCGGCCTCCCTGGAGGTGCGCTCTGCTCTTGGGGGTGCACCTGGTGGTGCACACTCCAACCTTCACAGCTTCACATGATTCAGATGCCCAGTAGAAATTCCAAGGTGGACCAGCACTGTGAGCCTTGGGTACACATTGTCATTTTAGAAAGGCTTTCAGGGTATCTGTGGGGCTCCGAAGAGTCCCCCCACCCATGAAAATTGCCATTAGCAATTTTCTGTTCTACTCATCAGAGGCACCCAGAGCCTCTGATGAGTAGAACAGGGTGGACACCTGATTCCAGCCAGGCCCATCATGTCTCCTGCACTGGAATTCTGACCCTGGCAGGAGATTGCCAGGCCATCCAAGCAGGGGACAGCTGGACACATATGCTGCACACTCCAAGCAGTGGGTGACCAAATTGCCCTAGCACTAGGTGGGAGGGAGGAGGTGTGAGAGAGAGAATACGCCAAGACAGCTAGGCCTGATGCGCCACCACCCTTGGGGTCTCCTCCATGGGGTGTGACACCCGCAGGTGCACCCCAAGAACCTTGCACAACATGGGGGGACAAGCCAACACAGGAGGCTGCTTCTGGCTCTCGGTACAACTTCTGCAGGCCATGGGCAGGCAAGGCCCTACAGAGATGGTCCCAAAGTGACCAGAGCATGCAAGCCGTGCAGGGGGCTTAGGGGCCTTGGCAGATGCCCACAAGATATGCAGGGGACTCAGGGGCCTTGGCAGAGACCCCAGGGCCATGCAGGGGACTTGGGGACCTTGGTGGAGGCCTGTGGGCTATTCAGGGGGCTTGGGGAGCTTGGTGGAGCCCCATCACCTGGGCAGGGGTCTTGGGGGCCTTGGCGGAGTCTGATGGGCTGGGCAGAGGACTGACTCACTTGTTTCATGGGTCTGGCTGAGTGCTGACCCCCATCTGCATGACCCTGATCAGAGCAGGCAGGGAAAAGAGGTCTTGGTCACCCATAGTCCAAAGTGCCAGTGTAAGCACCATGTACAGGATGGCACAGGGGTGGTTTGCTGGCAGGTGTCACAAGAACCCAAGGGACATGCAGTAGGAGAACTCCTAGCAAAGGAAGCAGCCCAGCACTGCTGGGGATGGGGAGTATGGGGCGTCCACAGGGCCAGGTGTGCTATGAGGGGCTTGGGACACCATCCTGCACACCATGAAAACCTGGCACACTATGACCCATGCCACTCACATGCCACCCCTGAAATGGTTTCCCAGCAGCGGACAGTCCTGTCCACTCAAGACACATGGACATGTCTTACCCTCTTCCACCTAGGCCATTTCTAGTTGGGGTCACAACACATTCACCATCTCCTGAGCCACAAAGTTTTTAAAAACGCTGTAAAGGTGACCCACTCACAGGCTTTAAGAAGACCAGGCATGCTCTCTGGAAAAGCTATTGTAGTATGAGATGTTTCACAATGAAAAGGCTTTTTTAAGCAAAAAGTTTGCTTAGCAAAATGGGCCAGGGTGTAGACGCTGACACTCTTTGCCAGGTTGGTGATGAGGGGCCAGGACCCAGGAACTAAAGGCTGAAGCCAGGAAAGGAAAACCATTTCCAGGGCCAGTGGTGAGCCTGTCCAGAGCCCGATTACTCCACCACAGTCCGTCCTCCTTTCTCCTGGAAAATGAGACACAGGATTCCTGACACAGGGAACAGGGCCAGGCCTGCACCACACCAAGAGGGAGGAAGTCTGCGCACACCCTTCCCCCCTTTCGCAGTTAGCTAGGACAATGTTTGGTTTTGGGGACCAGGGATTGATATGGCACTTAATCACTGAATCATGTCCCCAACCCTTTTATTTTTTATTTTGAGACAGGGTCTCCCTAAGTTGCTGAGGCTGGCTTTGAACTTGCAAGCTTCTGGGAAAAGTCAACAGTGAATGTCTGCTTCCCTCTCGGGCTTAGGAAACACCATCTGTTTCGCAGGCACTGGTAAACTGAGATCTGTACGCCAACCTGAGCACAGACTGAAGCCTCGGGTGAAGTTCTGAGCAATGGATCACATCTCAGGGCACCTTCCTATCTGGGTAACTACAGCATTCTACTCTGACCCTTCATCACTGAGAGGCTGTTACTGTTCCAGAATGTTAGCAAGTTAATAGAAATTTTAAAGTTTTATTAATTGAATAACATCAACATTATCTCAGAAGGACAAGAACAGATGCATGTTTGTACTTGAAATATTTTCTTGGGGAGATTCAATTTTGAGGAAAAGGGGTTATGCCTACATAATCTGTAGGTTATTCATGCTTAATAAAATAGTTGAAAGGCAGCATGAAGCATTTGAGATTTTACTAACAAAATCCAAGAGTAGCTGAGACAAAAAGGGGATGAAAAACTGCTCAAGAACCTCTCTAAGCCTCAGGACCCTTCCTGATATTTTCTAACCAATGATTGCAACTTATCAAGAGAAAGGAACCAGCCAGTCCCCAGAAGGGCAAAAACCACAGCAAACAAGTTGGTTTCATGCATGCTAAAAGCCCTCTCACTAACTGTTATAAGCCAATTCTCAACTATAAGCTTTCAAAGTTCTAAAACCAAGCCCAGAACTCTACAGAAAGGCGGACTTTGTGGTTTAAAAGTGAGGTGGATAGGGGCTGGAGTGATGGCTCAGTGGTTACAGTGTTTGCCTGGCATGAGCAAGGACGCTGGTTCAAATCCCAGCACCAGTACACAATGAAGTGCTGGAGCAACAAAAGCCACATGAAGAACTAAATAAAATTGATTCTCTCTTCCTCTCTCACTGAACCTCTCTCTTAAAAAAAAAAAAATGAGGTGGATAGAAGTCTGCTCCCTGCTCAGACCAGACTTCTAAGATGAATGAGTGGGTTATTCTCATGGTAAAGGTGGCATCCACCCAGACAGGACTCGCAGCAGATCAGCAGCAGTTCCTGGCCAGATCAGGAGCCCTCCTCCTTTCCTCTCCCTATCTGGGGAGGGGGTCTAAACTCCACGCACACTATCTACACACTGCTCCCCACGAGTCCCTGGCTCTGTCCCTGGCCTGGCATTTTTCTGGTTGCTCAGATGTGAAGAGCTCCACGGTTTGCATTTATTTCTTTATTTGTGGTACTGGGGACTGAACCCAGGGGTGTGCTACCACTGAGCCACACCCTGGCCTGGAACTTGAGATCCTTCTGCCTCTGCCTCCTGAATCCCTGGGAGGGCAGGTGAGTGCCACCACGTCCAGCATGCTGTTTTTCCTGGGGATGAACTCAGGGCCTGCAGCTTGAGGAGCATTCTCCCACTGAGCCATATACCTCCTTCCTGCGGGGTGCATTTTAAATGTCCACCCTGGCAGCAGACATTTCCTCAGTACATTCATGTGCAGTTACCAAGAACATGGTAACATGATGGTGCACAGAAGCCTGCTGGGGCCCTCTGGCCTCATTCCAAGCAGAAAATGATACACAGTTCTAAGGCAAAGAAGTGTCATGGAGAGCAGTTTTGAAGTGACTTCAAGGTCACCCTCTCAGGCATTGGTGGCTGTTCTTATGGAATCCAACCGGAGCCAGGGCTCCGGGAGCAGGTTAAGGTCTGAACCCACAGGTCGGTATTAGTAAGGTGTGAAAGCCTGGGGCATCTGGGTGAGGAATCCACCGGCACCACCGCAGGGAGCTCTGGTCTGCAGGTCAGCGGTGGGGGAGCCACAGGACCTCAGGGACTGTTCTCCAGTGACAGTGACCCTGCTCCCGGGCTGGAGCGCACAATGACCCTACCGGGAGCTTCCTGCAGGACGCTCGCTTAGTGCCCTGGGCTGGTAATCACGCAGTCGCCCTAGCTGGATGCTGCAGGCCACCCCGGCCACGCCCAAGCGAGCCTCGCCCACTGCGCCCCGCCCCGCCCACGCCCACATCTCCCAGTCACCTCGCCCTTCCTAGCCCCGCCCCAAGAAGGCCCCGCCCCGTTAGAGCCCGCCCCTCCGGCTGGCCCCGCCCCGCCTCTCAGGCCACGCCCCACGCCCGCGGCCTTGCGCGCCCGCGTTCCCTGGTACCTGCTTGGGCGCCGGCGCTCTGCGACGCTGCTATCCGCAGCCCCCCTGGGCGCGCCCCTCCGGTGAGACGCCATCGGTCCAGGTTGCAGCGGAGCCAAGCCAGACGCGGGAGCCGCCGAGCCTGGGGAGAGCGCCGCGGCCGGGAGCGAGGCGTCGCGGAGAAGCGGGAGCGACGTGCTCGGTGCTCGGCGCTCGGCGCTCGGCCCGGCTGCTACCAGACGCGAGCAATCGGCGGCCGAGCGGCGGGGCGGGGCCGGCTACTCTGTGGCGCGGCGCACTTGGGGCGGCGCGGGTCGGGCCAGCGGGCGGGTGAGTCGGGGATGCCGGGCCTGGGCGTCATCCTCCAGGGTGGGTGCGGTGGCTTCCCTCGTAGGGTGGCTGCAGTGACCTGTCCTCCCCAAGGTGGCAGCAGTGACCTGTACTTCCTAGGGTAGCCAGGGTGGCCTGCCCTCCCAAGGGTGGCTGCAGTGACCCAACTTCCCCAGGGTAGCCAGAGTGGTCGGCCCTCCCCAGGGTGGCAGCAGTGACCCAACTTCCCTAGGGTAGCCTTCCCTTTCCAGAACCACCGTCCTCCCAGACTGGCCAAGGTAAGTTTTGGGCCCCTTAGAGGGGCCCTGCAAAGCTCATATGACACCTTAAGCCTTGTCAGAGCCGGTGTACAATGCAGGGCCTGCTGTACAGCTGCTCCCTCACAAGGAGTCATGGGTCCTGCAGCCTAGGCTTCCTCCTCCTCTGGAAGCACCGGCAGGTGGAATTACCAAACTGAACAGTGACTAACACAGACTTTCCCTCCTTTGCCCACCTCATGCTTTGTGCTTTTATAATAGGCAGGAAAAAATGAGTTTCTCTATTTTCCTTTCTACTTCGTTATCGTCCAGATAATTCTTTATTTTGATCTAAACTACAGTCAACTCTGGTGTGCATGAAGCTCATTCCCCTTTCAAATTATCATTGCCTCATTTAAAACCCTAGCTTGTTTTCTTGGGAGTAAACTTTTTAGTTTCTTCAGCCCTGCACCAAGCCTACCCGAGTTCTAGGAAAGGGGATTAATTTTAAAATCATCCAAAATTAAATTAAGGGCAAATTTCCCACAGAAACATTGTATCATGGGGCCTGATAAAAAGTGTTCAGAGACCTCTGCCTGACTACTTCTCCCATGGTGATCTTGAGAGGCATTGGCTAGACTGTTGCTCAGTGGTGGAGCGCTTACCTAGCATGCCCGGACCCTGGGTTGGATCCCCAACACCAAAAAGAAAAGGAGAGAGCCTTGAAAACAAAATTATTTTTCAGTTGTTTGCTTTACTGTGGATCATAAGCATCTCATGAGAAAACCAAGGCTGCTCTTGTTTCAGGGGCAAGTCACAATTAGATAGCAGAAGTCTCTGTAATTGAATATGAACATAGACGCATTTCCTTTTATGTTAGTAAAACGATTTCCTCTAAGTTAATAAAACAGTGGGCTGATAACAGAACTGAAACAAAGTAGAAGGGTGTGGAAGAAGCCTCTGCTCCTACTTATAATCCAGTTTTTCTCCCCCAGGAAGACGTCCGGACCAGGATCCCGTAGTAGGAGTTCACACACACACACACACACACACACACATACACGTACACTGAAATGTCAGATTCCACACCCTTTAAGATGAGATTGGTACATTTGGACCTCAAAGGAGCTCCGCCCAAGGTCTCATACTTCTCTGAGGTAAGGACTCGCTGCTACCTCTGGAATTGCCTTTTCCTTGGGTTAGGTCTTTGACGTTGAGGGCAAGTCTGTGGAACTGGGCTCCTGTGACATTGGCCCTAGGTCGGGACAGGGTGGTGGCAGCCCACATCCCGAGGCCAGCCCAGTCCACAGTGGGATGGGCTCTTCCTGATGGGAGGCTGCTTGGGTCTGTAGCCACCACGTTGGCACTGAACAAAGGCCAGGAGACTGCTGCTCAGAATGCTTCTGGAACACAACAGCATTTGAACCACACAGGGGGGCCATGTCTAGAATGGCACACCATGTCTTCCAGGGAGGTGGCTTGCATTCGTGTGCCCCCCCCCTCCTGTGTCACACAGGAGTGTTCAGAGGCAAGGTGATTAGATTATGAGAGCTGCAGCCTGATTGGTGCACTAATCCCTTTAATGGATTTTGAAAGGACAACTGCACTGGGTGGCAACTTAGGCAGGTAGAGTGTGGCTAGCAGTGCATCTCGGGTGTGCCTGGGGGTTTTCTCTTGTCCCCTTGGCCTCTACCTCACTTTCTGCTTCCTGGCCACTGGCTCCCACGAGCTGAGTGTTACTTCTCCCCACACTTCCACATGATGTCCTGCCTTGGAGCATGGAGTCAGCCAACCAGGAACTGAATCTCTGAAACTGTGAACCAAAATAAAAGTCTCCTCCTCTTAAGTTGTTCTTGTCCAGTATTTTGGTCACAGCAACGAAGAACTGACTAACAGTAACTTACCAGTCATTTAAGAAAATGTGAAAAGGTGGAGCACACCTGTCATCCCAGCTGCTCAGGGGGCGGAGAAAGGAGGATCGCAAATTCTAGGTCAACCTGTGGAACTTAGGTCCTGTCTCAAGAAAGGGCTGGGGATGGGGGTGTAGCTCAGTGGCAGAATACCCCTGGGTTTAATCCCCAGTACAAAAAAAGAAAAACAAAGGTCTATTAAAGAACAAGCTCCGGACTGGCTCGCAGCTACAGCCTGAGCACCTGCGGTCACATGCTTCCTTAGAGAATTGTGGCTGAAGGACACAGATGGAGCAGTCAGCACCCCACCCTGGTGACCTCTCTGGGGCCATGCAGCATGGAAGCAGGCGCATGGAGGGGCTTAACGCACTGAGCCACTGTCAGCCATCACTGCAGTGGGACACCAGACTGGGCCTTTGGAGCACCTCGGAGGGGCTCTTGCCTCCAGGCAGAGCTTTGCAGGTGACCGCAGCTCAGGGCACTATGAGAATACAGGCCATGGGATCCAGAAGTTCAAGACCATATGGAGCCAATGGCTTGGTATCAATAGATAAATTTCAAGTTTAACAAAAAAGGAAAAAAATCAGAGGTGCTGTTAAACACACCAGCCAGGTACAGCAGTGCATGCCCGTAACCCCAGCAACTCTGCAATCCCAGCAACTCAGAAGACTGAGGTTGGAGGGTCACAGATTCAGAGCCAGCCTCAGCAACTTAGCAAGGCCCTAAACAATTTAGCGAGACCCTGTTCTCAAAATAATAAATAAAAATGGTTGGGGGTGGCTCAGTGGTTAAGCGCCCTTGCTACCAAAGAAGCCCACTGTAAATCTTCTACTCAAATATGTACGCATGAGCTTCAAATGCCACAGATAGTGTTGAGATTCAGGCGCAGTGGTGCACACCCATAATCCCAGTGACTCAGGAGGCTAAGGCAGGTAGGTTGCAAGTTCAAGGTCAACCTCAGCAACTTAAGAGACCCTGTATCAAAATAAAGGGCTGGGGAAATAGCTCATTGGTCAAGCACCCCTAGGTTGAATCCCCAGTACCACTGAAAGCAAGAGTTTTTTGAAACAGGAAAATCTAAGCGTGAGTGATATTGAAGAATTAAGTTTGTTTAGGTGGGATAACCGCATCATGTCTTTTTAGTCTTTATCAGATACAAATTGAAGTACTTACAGGAGAGGAGATGTTATCTGGAATTTGCTTTAAAGTACTGTGGCCAGAAAGCAAGGTGGGATTCAGCTGAAGTGAACTTGGTGACATGTGGCCCTGGGGGGCTCGTGGGGCCATTGTGTGATTTCTCCACATGTGTATGTGGTGTACCCTTTTGTATTGAAAGCCTCCTCCCATCCAGCATGTCAATGAGGTCCAGGCCCCTAGCACAGTGGCAGAGGTGCCCGGGGTGGGAGGGGGCAGGGGGCTCAGCTAACACAGGGCCAGGGAGGGTCCTGGGTGATGGCTCATCCAGCCCATCTGCCCCTCCTGTGGTCCACGGCCACACATTTTCTGCAGCTGACTTGGACCCCGCATGCCTCAAGGGTCCCCCTGCTCTAGGAGAGAAAGGCATCAGCTGTGATGTCAGCAGAGGGCATGACAGAGCCCAGCAGAGCCCCTTGGTGCCAACTGGAAGGATGGCACTACCCTTGAGGATGGGAGGCCTGCTGCCAGGCTGGAGGAGGCTAGGGAAGAGAGCCCTCCTCTGCTGCCCTCCTTACCCCACACCCGGCACTGACCTCCCACCCTTCAGAGCCCTGCTGGCCTGCCACCTCCCACCCCAGGGCCCTGTGTGTTAGAAGTGTCCCCAGGCCTGGCTCCTCTGCTGTTTCCCTGCATAATGCCTGTGCATGTGGCCTAAGCCCTGTTCCCCAGTTCAGCCTGCAGAATCAACTCAGCACATTAGCACATAGCCCTTCATGTCCAGAATAGACATGTCCCTAGATGAGGGTTTGATTTGGCATAGCCGAACAATATGTTCCAGATTCTGCATTTCCAGGAGAAATGGGATCATCAACCACTACTGGTCCCCAAGGCCAGGGGTCGGGGGAGTGTCCATGCTGCCTGACCATCGCCTTTCTTTGGGACACTCAACTTCTGCATTACACCCCCCACCCCGATCTCCCCCAGATCTTTCCTCTGTTCCGCACGCTCGGGGCGAATGGCCTCCTCATTGAATATGAAGACATGTTTCCTTACGAGGGCCGCCTGAGCCTACTGAGGGCCACGCACGCATACAGGTACCACCATGCAGCCAGCGGGGAAAGCGGGGTCGGGTGGGAGTCCCCTGCATGGGGATGTGCTACCCCCTTCTCTCTTCCTACGTGCCTGTCTGTGATTATAAACGCTAATTGTAAAATCAGCTCATCGGGAAAATAAAATGTGTCCACTGCAGAGAATGTGAGCACCCGCCATGACCCCACAGGAAGACCTGCCCCGGGCTGGGGTGGGACTCCCCAAGCCACAGCCAGGTGGCAGATTAAGGGGAGAGAGCTAGGATTAATAGGATCCCACCTGGTGGGCTTAAGATGACGGGTCCTTTAGTCAAGTAGCAGTGGCCCAAAGGGAAGTGGGCCAAGGATGAGAGCTGACAGATCCCAAAAGAAGAAATAGAAGAGGCCAGTAAGCACACATGGAGGTGGTGACTGTGTCCCCAAGCAGAACAGCTCTGCTGTGCCAGTCAGCTGCTGCCTCAGTGATGTGTTTGAGAAGGAGTGCTCAGTGATCACAGATGTGGATGAGCAGGCCTCCTGCAGGAGGGCTGAACTGTCGCCCCTTGAGGCAGAATGGCCCTGGGCATCCCCTGCATCTGTGTGCAGCCGCATGTCCCAGGCTGCAGATGGAGGTGGGATGGCGGGAAGCTGTGCCAGGTGCACAGCACCCTGCATGGCACTCCGGCTTTCTCCTACAGCAAACACACATGGGGTGCCTGTTTTGTTTGTGCTGGGGATGGAACCCAGGGCACTCAGCTGCACCTCCAGCCCTTTTTATTTTGAGACAGAGCCTTACTGAGTTTCCCAGGCTGGCCTGGAACTCGCTGTCCTCCTGCCTCAGCCTCCCAGTAGCTAGAGTGACTGGCAGGCCCCCGTACCCAGCAGCAAACACATTTTGTTTGTCTCTCTTTCCAAGGAAGAAAAGTAGCTGGGTTCCTTTAATGCTTGAAACAGGTATATTGCAGTAAAAACAGCTGTGTGTGGTCAGTGAACTTGTAGAACTGATTCGGAAGCCAGAAGCAGCTTTCTAAGCTAGATCCATAGCTGGCAACTCATGCTGGAGCTCCAAAAAAGCCAACACATTGGCAGGGCAGTGGCCCTTTCCTGGAGTGACCGCCCGCCACACGCTCAGGTCGGGCCAGCCCTGCTCCATGAAGTCCCTGACAGCAGCTGCCTTGTGCTGGAGGGTGGAAGCAGCTGTCCCCAGGGTGGGAAGCATGGCCATGCCCCCTGGCAAGTTGCCCTTCCCACAGCCTTGAGCCTGGAGCTCGGGGCTTGGAACTAGCTCTCTGGGAGGCTGAGACTGATGAGGAGGGCGGGCAGTGTGACCTTCTTGTGGCCTTTTTCTCCCCAGTCCCTCTGAAATTGCAGAGATCCTGCATCTGGCCAAGCTCAGCGCACTGGAGGTGGTTCCCTTGGTGCAGACATTCGGACACATGGAGGTGAGTGGCAGGGCCTGGCTTGTCCCCAGATGCAGGGACAGCAGCTCAGCACTGCTCTGAGAGGCAGCATGGGCCCTGTGAACACCCATGACGGCTCAGCAGGGCAGAAGGGGAGCCTTCTGCTTTCTCCTTGACTGTTAAGTCTCACATCTGCGTCACACAGCCTGGAGGCAGGCTTGGTTAAATGGCTCTAGGGTTGCCCCTGCCCCTCCAACAAAGCACTCAGTTCCTGCTGTGATCCACTCACTGCACAGAAGGGGGCGCTTTCGCTCGCTGCCTCCTGGTCACCCCACACCTACCTCGGGGCTGTGCAGCACACCTTCCGGAATTCTCTCCCCAAATCTGTACCTTCAGCTTTCCTGGTAGGCTCTCCTGGCTACAACTCTCACCTGGGTTCTGAGCCCACCATGCTTCTGGGCTGCAGCCAACCATGTCCACCATGTTGCCACATGCTCCCCCTCCATGGCCTGCGCATGGCCCTCCCAGCCTCCCTGTTCATGGCTGCACCCCTGGGCACCCTTCAAGGGGTGCCTCTTCTAGATGGTGTCCAGGAGCATGGGGTCAGGTGTGTCCCCTCTGGCAGCAAAGCTGCTGGTCCTGGTGGTGGGGGACCCTGAGAGGGCACAGCCAGCAACCCTTGGGAGGAGCTGCCTCAGCCTTCACACACAGACACGTCTTGGAGCCCCAAAGTGGCAGTTTAGGCAGCATCATGCATTTTGGGGTTTGGGGGGTTTATTTGCCAACCTCTTCCCACATCGTAGCCAGCAGTGTCTCAGCCTTTAGTCTGAAAGTGAGTGAAATAAGGAGGGCAGGGAATCCAGCCGGGAGGTCCAGATGCCTTGGCCCCATGGGGCTCCACAGCTCTGCTTCTCTGCAGAGCCATGAGCCAGATTCCCATTCCTGCCTCGGTGGCGCAGGGCAAGCTGGCCGCAGCTACTCTCTCACCCCACAGTTTGTGCTGAAGCACGCGGCCTTCGCTCACCTCCGAGAGGTGGCGCCCTTCCCCAACACACTGAACCCTCATGAGGCGGAGGCCCTGGCGCTCGTGGGAACCATGATCGACCAGGTCCTGCAGCTGCACAGAGGTGCCCGCTGGCTCCACATCGGGTGTGATGAGGTGGGTGCCCTGGCCATCCCTGAGCACCGCAGGTTGCTTTCAACCCTGCCATGACTTCATTTAAGTGGAAAGATTGTCAAAAAACAAAAAATATAGAAACAGGGCTTGCCAGGGAGAGGACTCCAGGGGAGGATGGCGGCCAAGCAGTGCTGGGCAGAGTCCAAGTGGGGCACCACGTGTCCCCTGAGACCAGCACCCAGTGGCCTGGGCTGGGGCCAGAAATGGCCGTGCTTCCTGCTCCTGCCAGCAGGGGCAGAGCCAGCCCCAAGCATGGGCAAATCCTCACCCTCAGAACTTGGCACTGCAGGTGGCCAGGCCTCTGCTTTGCCGTGTGTGACTCCAGAGAGGTGGTAGAGTCTGCAGCAGTTCTTTACCCAAAGCCTCTGCAGGGAAGCCCAGGCGAGGCTGTGCCTGAGTGTGTACGTGTGTGAGCACACCTGTGAGCTCTCAGCACCTCCACCTCTCTCAGCCTGCTACTGACCCCTGCTGCCTTCTCTCCCCCAGGCCACAGCCTCCAGTGCTCTCCACCTCTCTGGACCTTCCACATAAATGGAAGGAACCACTCAACAGTGTGTGGTGTCCTCCACTCAGATAGTGTCCAGGTCAGGGCTCGCTCACGGTGCAGTCTGGAACATCCCAGTACAGAGGGATGCGTGTGTAGCCCCTCCTTGCAAGAACAGGGACAGTCCCTTTTGGCTCTCCGTGTGGCTGCCCTGAACATCTGAGGGATCCCAAGTGAATTTGAGGTCACCCTGCAGAGGCCAGTAAGACTGACCTCCTCCCTAGCCTCCTCCCTACAGGCTGAGACCCAGGACACAGCAGGAGCCCCACTGGTGCCAAGGACAGCTTGAAGCCCACTGTCCTTTCTTCTTCAGGTCTACTACCTGGGTGAGGGGGAGGCCTCGAGACGGTGGCTGCAGAAGGAGCAAAACAGCCAGGCAAAGCTGTATCTGTCCCACATGCGGGCAGTGGCCAGCCACGTGCTGGCCCGACACCCCGGCACCACGCCCCTAGTGTGGGATGACATGCTGCGGGACATACCCCAGGACCAGCTCGCAGGTCAGTGGAGCCCAGGGGTGGCCTCCCTGGGCCTGCCCAGGCCTCATACTGCAGGTGGCAGAAGTGTGCCTCCAGGTTCCCCAGGGGTGTTGGGCCAGTGTCACTCCCCTTCGCAGTAGAGGGAATGTGCAGTGCCTCCCAGCCTCGCAGCTCCCCTGCGGTGGTGGAGGGGAGCAGCCAGCTCCTGCAGGGATGGAGCACCTCCCCAGCCTGGGAGGTGGCATTTAGGCACATCCCCAGGGCCTGTGGCAGAGCAGGGATCCAGTTCTGGATGCTGCCTGTGTTTTGGGGAGGCTCCTGGGTCTATCTACATGTTTTTAGATTAAGATTAATCAGAGCAGAAGGAGGCTAAGGCAGGAGGATCACAAGTTCAAGACCAGCCTCAGCAACATAGTGAAACCCTGTCTCAAAATAATAATAATAATAATAATAATAATAATAATAATAATAAAATAGGGGTAGGGATGTAGCTCAGTGGTAGAACACCCCTGGGTTCAACCCCCAATACTCCCCCCCAAAAAAAGTTAAAAAGGTTAGAGTGAGTTCTAGTTGGAAACACCCGGAGGAGCTCAGGAGCCCGGTTACTTCTGAGGTGGGCAGCTTGGAGTAGCATCATTCATGGCCAGAAGCCTAGCACAGTGCTCTTAGCACAGTACTGAGCCTACTTGAAGCCACGTGGCCTGAGAAGGTGGCTTACGTTCCTTTGTAATGCCAGACTGTGTCCCAGGAGCTGGGGGTGTGGTCTGGTGAGTCCACCTGCATTCACAGCCTCATTCTGTCCCCAGCCTCTGGTGTGCCGCAGCTGGTGGAGCCTGTGCTGTGGGACTATGGGGCTGACCTGGACATCCACAGTAAGGGTCAGTACCAGTGTGCCCAGGCCCTGTCCTCCATGGCCATGTGCCCAGTCCCCTGCAACTTGGTGGCCTACCCAGCCTGGGCGGACCAATTTGTGGTAGAAAGGCCAGGCGTAGCCCCTGCCCCAGGCTTGCCCTGGCTTCACCACAGAGCCTCCCCTGAAGGAGCCCCGGCCAGCCGTGGACATCCTCAGCACTTCGTGATTGCTCTCTCCCCAGTGCTCAGATCTGTTTTCCTATCTGCCTGTGGACAGCTAGTCCCTCCTCTGCTGGGGCGGAAGCCTGGAGGTCAGGCTGTGATCTCAGATGTGTGTTCTGGGACTTTACACCAGGCCACTTTTGTAGGAGCCTGTCACTCTTGCTTTCTCCCCCAAGTCCTCCTCATGGAGAAGTACCAGGAGTGTGGCTTCCCACGGCTATGGGCTGCCAGTGCCTTCAAGGGGGCCACAGGTGCCAACCAGGCCCTGCCCCACGTCGAGCACCACCTCAGGAATCATGCACAGTGGCTGCAGGTGGCGCACAGTGGGCCTGTGGATGTGCTGCAGGGGATCATCCTAACAGGCTGGCAGAGGTGAGCTCCAGGGAGGCCATGCGGGGTGAGAGGCAGCTTGGTAGCCCACATGGTGGTCTGTCCAGGGTTGGCCATGGGCCTTCCCAAGTTGGGCCCCTTGTGCCCCTGCTGGGGTGCTCAGGGCAGGAGCACCCAGCCCCCACCCCACATGTGAGCCCATGTTTGTGTCACATGACAGTGGGGTGCGAGGACAGACGTGGGCACTTCATGATTTCACACCATTTGGAAAGTGGAGCTACAGATGAACCCCTGGTCCTGGTCTGTGAGTTGGGAGGGCAGAAGCCAGGCATACCTGCCAGTAGAGCAGCTAGAGGCAGGACCCAGCTGAAGCCCGGGCCTCCAGGCTGTCCACATGTGGCTGGCCTGCCTGGCTTGTGGGGCCAGCTCTGTTGCAGTGTATGTCCAGAGAAGCAGTCAGCTCCACTGACGTTTCCAGATGACCCTCACTGTCTATGGTGCAGTGAGGATTCCTCAAGTCTCTGCTCTGCCAGCTCAGGGTGCCCCTGGGTCTGCATTAAACCAGGCCTGGCCCATGCAGAGCAGAGCGTGACCTTCCGTGTATGGACAGTGCTAGTGAGCCCATAGACAGCAGCCTGCAGGCACAGAGAGCTTAGACAGAGAGTAAAATCAACATGGCCGCTGCCCGGCTCCTCCGCCAGCCTCCACCAGTCTCTACCCATCTCCACTCACCCCACCTACAGCCATGCAGCCACACAGCTGAGGAAACAGGCTGGGAGCGGGAGACACCTGCCCAGCAGGGATGTTCAGATGCACCCTGAGCTGCTGGCCTATGTGTGAGGCCTTGGAGAAAGCCTGAGGCGGAGCAGGCACAGGATCAATTCAAAGACTACTGTAGAGGTTTCTGAGGAGGTGGGCATGTGCACAGGGTAGGGCCGTGCAGAGCCACCCAGGGGCCCAGGCAGCATCTCAAAGGCTGGCCCTCCAGGGAAGCATTGACAATCCTGACAAAAGCCCCCACTGAGCAGGACCCACTGATGAACCCTGAGCCTGCAGCGGGAGAGGCCTGGCTGCTCCCAGGGGGGCCCAGCCTTGGGCCCTAGAATGAGCAAAAGCACCCAGGGCAGATGGACTGACCCAAGGCATGGAGTGAGCCCCCTTCTGCACATAGGTATGACCACTTCTCTGTGCTGTGCGAGCTGCTGCCTGTGGGAATCCCGTCCCTGGCTGCCTGTCTGCAGTTGCTGCTCCACGGTAGGTCCCCACCACAGCCCTAGGCCTGCCAGCTCCTCCCCTGGGCCAGACCGTGGCCCTGCAGGCAGCGAGGTTGGATGTGTGGGCTGGGGGCAGGGAGGACCTGCACAGCTGCCTCTGGCTCAGGCCTGCAAGTGCCTGGAAGCTGAGAGCTAGCTCCTGCCTCAGGTGGCTGCTTCAGTGTCCTCAGAGTGAGGCAGGTTGTACAGGACTGGCTCCCCAGTTGCTGGGTGAGCCCCTTGGCCCAGCACTGCACTGAAGGGGTGGCTGGACCAGACCCTGGAAGACAGGTGCAGCAACTTAGTGAGACTCTGTCCCAGAATAAAAACAGACTGGGGATGTGGCTCAGTGGTGCTGGATTCAATCCGTTCGTAGTACCAGGGAGGAGAAAAGGCAAAATCTGACATTGCTGGTGTTTCCTGGGTTTGAGCGGGCCGGTGTGACTTCATGGCCCTCTGCCTGCTGTAGCACTATGGGAGCCTCCTCCCTGCCTCCTGTACCTGTGTCCACACAGGTACCTGCATCCCATTCTAGAACATACTACTGCTTGCAAGCCACAGATGTGGGCCCCACAGGCACCTGGACCCCTGCAAGTCAGGCTGTCCAGGAGCACAGGCACATCTGGGTGGCAGCAGCACCATCCTTAGTCCTGTTTTCTGATCTTAAAATGACAAACATTCAGCAAGGTGCCGTGGCCACACCTGTAATCCCAGCGACCCAAGTTGGAGGCCAGCCTCACCAACTTAGGGAGGAGACCCTGTCTCAAATAAAAAGGACTGGGGACGTGGCTCAGTGGTAGAGAACTAATGGGTTCAATCCTCAGTACCACAAAACAAAGAAGTCAGGCTCTGAGCCAGGCCTGGTGGTGCACCCCCGTGACCCCAGCCACGGGCGGCTGAGGCACAGCTGCAAGTTCCAGGCCAGCCTGAGCAATCTAGCAAGATCCTGTCACAAAGAATAAAAAGGAGTAAGGTGTAGCTCAGTGGCAAGGTGTCCCTGGGTTCAACCCCCAAGTACTGGCATAATAATAGTGACAAACTCCTGTTTAACAAGGGGTGGCCAAACTTGCCCATCCCAGGGAGACCCTGAGTGCAGGTGGGGCTGAGGCCTCCTCCTGCAGAGGTCCCTCTCACTGCTCTGCCTGGGGCTGGTTCCAGGAGACTTTGCTGAGCATGTCCAGTTGAGAGTGGAGAACCTCCTTGGGCTTAGGAGCCTGGACGCAGCAGCTGCTGTGAGGTAGCCCCAGCCCCACCCTGCCCAGTGCCCCCTCCCCGGGGGCCAGTGTCTCAAGGTGGCTCTCTGGCAGCGAGGGGGCCAGCTCCTTCCCTGGCAGTGACATTCACGCCCTCGTCACACAAGTTGGACTCCACCTGCGCAGCTCCGTGGATGCCCTGCTGGAGCGGAACAGGTGAGTGGCGAGGACAGCAGTGGAGGGCGGGGGGTCACGACTTGATTTCCCTATCAGATTCTAACGGTTCCCAGGGTGCCAGTTGGCACCAGAGAGCACCTGACAGATGTCCTGCAGGTACGTCAGTGGCTGGTTCAGCCCCTACCATCGCAGACGCAGGCTCATCCACCCTGTCATGATCCAGCACATCCAGCCCGAGGTGCTCAGGTAACCACAGCCCTTGTACCACCTGGCAATGCCACTGTAACCAGCTTGAGCCGAGGTAGGCCTCCTCCGATGCCGCCATGGACCTGGCTGGGTCACACAGCTGTCCCTTCCCAACACTGCCCTCAGTGTCTTCCCTAGCTTAAGAGCCTGGGCAGGCCCCTGGGGCCACCTTTGGAAGTCAGGCCATCTGGGGTTCATCCTGGCCCCACCACTGCCCAGGGGACCCTTGAAGAGAGCTTTGTATAGAGTCCCATCTGTCCTCCTGTCCTTGCCTGGTTCAGGGCTGTGAGCTGAGCCTCAGACCACCCAACTAAGCAAGAGACTTACAACTGTCCAACCTGGAAGAATTGCAGCCAGCTGCACAACACATTTCAGATGTTAAAATATGACCCATTTGCTCTGTCCCAGTGAGTAAACCGAGGCATGGAGCAGTGCTGCATGCGGCTGAGGCTGTGAGCACAGTGCAGGGACCCTCCCCAGGCACGCTCACGGCCACACTGCCTTCCATAGCCTCCTGGGCAGGTGGAGTGCCCTTGTGCAGCAGCTGGAGACAGCTCTGAAGCTGGCCTTCTACCCGGATGCGGTGGAGGAGTGGCTGGAGGAGAACGTGCACCCAAGCATGAGGCAGCTGCAGGATCTGCTACAGGACCTCAGTGAGGCGGCCAACACTGGCCCCTGCCTGCTAGCCCTGGCTGGGATGCAGGTTGGGACTGCTGAGGGGGAGGGTCCACATGTGGGCTGAGGGCTCTGCAGAAGGCCAGGACGATGTGCTGGCGGCCTGGGTGGCCTCCCCACTTCTGAATCCTGTTGAACCCTGGGCAGCCGTACAGGCCAAGCCCTTCCAGCACACCAAGAGAAAAACACGGGGCACTTTACGAGTTTTGCAAATAAAGGGGCAGGAGGAGCAAGAGGCCGCTGAGAGGCAAGTCAGACTCTTTATTACCACCCTGGTTTACAGCTCCTTTTGTCCCTCATGCAACCAGGAGGAGCCACAGCCTGGGGGCAGTGGCACCACTGGCGCCTGCACAGCTTCCAGCTGCTCCTCCCTCCTTTAAAGCCTCCTAGGAGCCCGGGCAGGCAACCGGAAACCCGTCACTGCACTTGGACGTTTTCATTTCAGGGAGGACTGAAAACATCTCAGACTCAACTATTAAAAAGCCAACTTTGGCATCAAGGATCATGTCCCCCAACTTGGGGCTGGTAGGCAGGAGGACCTGCCCTGCTCTCCCTGAAGTGCTGGCGTGCCTGCCCTGCCCTGCCCTGCCCTGCTCAGGGGCCTCAGACACCTGCACCTGAGTGGTGCAGTGGCCATGCGTAGATGCATAGCTTTGTAGGGTTGACCAGAGCCCTGGGGACCAAGCTGGGCACTTGGACGGACCTGGGTTCACTCAAGACCAATAGAATAGGGGCAGGTCCGAGGCAGCTAGTGTTCGGCTTCTGTGAGAACAGCCGGACACACTTCTGCAGGCTGAGGCTGGACTTGATCCCTGTGGAAGAGCTGTCAGTCCTCAGGTACTGCAGGAGCTCCAAGAGGTGGCCTCTGTTCTGGGAAAGTGGCTTCTGCCCAGAGCTGACCACCTACTGCAGTCCTGGTGGGTCCAAGGCAAGTGTCTAAAAGGGAACCAGACAGGCGCCCCAAAACTCTGGCTGCAGCTCATGTCTAGCGGCTCAGCTGGGTACCGAGGAGCCAAGGTCAGGGGTTCGGCTGCCTTAGCTCTGGCTGCCAGGGCCGTCAGCCTCACTGTCGCTGCTCTGAGACCGCTCCGAGGGGCTCTCCAGGCGGTGCAGCTCCAGGAAGCTGGTGATGAGCCTGACGACAGCTTCCACGTCACTGGAAGCAGGTACCCAGGGGAAAGGCAGGTCACCACAGCATAGGCAGTCACAGTGCCCCACGCTGGCCTCCTTCCCCAGCCCCAGCCACATGCTGATGCTTTCCCTGTAGGTGCCATGGCGGGGCTGCCCCCCAACATGCACAGCCTCCCCCAGCTGTGCTCTATCTGTGCACTGAGTCCTGCAGTCAGGGCCCCACCCGCCTACCTGCGGCGGCCCATAACTGCGCTCTGGGTAAGGGGGTGGGAGAAGCCGGTGGCGAACCGGAGCACTACCACGTAGCCCTTCCCGAAGTACCGCACTTTCTCCTCTTCCACGTTCACGTCCTGAATGTCATTCAGCAGGACCACCACTGGGGAGACACAAAGGTTACTGCCTTGTGTCCCCTACCTCACCTGTGCTGTGGGCGAGGTTGCCTGGGAGCCACTAGCTCTGCAGAGAACAGTCACAGCGGCAATGGTGGCAAAAGCATCCTAGGCCTGACTCCAAAGCATCAGCTGGGTAAGAGTCAAGCAAGCCAAGCATGGTGGTGCACACCTAACACCAGCAAAGTGGGAGGCTGAGGCAGGAGGACTGCAACTTTGAGACCAGCCTCTGTAACATAGCAAGGCCCTATCTCAAAATAAAAAATAAGGGCTAAAGCAGTAACTGAGCAGTTATAGTGTTTGCCTGGCAGGCGACAAGGACGCGGGTTTGAACCCCAGCATCATGTACACAACAAAGTGTCGGACCAATGAAAAACAAAATAAAATTGATTCTCTCTCTCACTGTTCCTCTCTGTCTTAAAATAAATAAATAGATAGGACTGGAGCTTCAGGCACTTGCCTGGCATGCATGAGGACCTGGGTTCAAACACCAGCATCACATACACAACTAAGTGTTGGAGAAACAGAGGCCAGATGAAAATAAATAAAACTGATTCATTCTTTCTCTCTCAAAAAATAAAAAGAGGGCCGGAGTGGTGGTTCGAGCACTTGCCTTGCGTGCATGAGTGTCAAAACCCAGCACCATGTACACAGCGAGGTGTCAGAGCAACAAAAGCCACATGAAAAACTAAATAAAATTGGTTCTCTCTCTCACTATCCTTCACTCTAAATAAATAAGGACCAGGAAGGTGGCTCAGTAGTAGAGCATCCTGGGTTCTACCTCTAGCACTGGGTGGCGGCAGGGGAAAAGCTCAGCAGACTGTCATAAGCTGCTGGGTCCAGGATTCATCCAGCTGGCCCCAACATATCCTGAAAGCAGAATCCTTAGCTAAGCCCACGCTGCCACTACCCAGGTTAATATCCCCTGTGGCTGCAGAACTGCCAGCTCAGTGACTAGCACTGGGGCCACCTAGAAACGTCCTGCCGTTGCTCAGGGAAACCCTCTTCTGACCCAAAGTCAGCCTGATCCTGCTTACCCGAGCCATCTAGCTTTGGCACAGAGTCCCAACAACCCTGCAGGGAGATCTGAGGCTGGCCCTGTGGCCAGTTATCTATATGGACTGGTTCTCAGTGGTGCCAAGCTCCCAGCCACAAGCCATCAAGAAGCCCAACCAGCACAGCACAAAACGCCAGCCCACTGGGCAAGTCTGGCCTTCATCTGTCCAACTCAAGAGGCCACACACAGGCTGAGGTGCCCCCAGATCTGGAGAAGCAGTGCCCAGGGCCTGACCCTCACAAGATACTCCCACCCCAGCTGAAAACTCATCCCAGGGGCCTCTGTACAGACTGCCATGCACATCAGCAGTGGACAGTGATGGGCTGGACACATATCAGGCAGCAAGTTCTAGGAACCCTTTGCTTAACCCACACCTAGACCAGCTACTGGGCCCAGAAGTTCGAAGGAGATGTCCTCTGGCCATACAGCCCCCTGATATAGGGCCAGCAGAGCCAATGCGAATGGGAATGGAGCAGGAGCAGGGCCAGGGCCTGGGAGAAACCAGGAAGCCCCCTGAGAGCAGAGAGGATTGTGCCAGTTCCAGAGTCACCTGCTCACGGGTACAGCTCAGCCTACTAGCACCGTGGCCCACCCCTACTGCCCAAATCCAGAGGGGAAGAACCGCCCAGTGGCTGCCACCCACCCCAACTGGCCAAGCCTCCTGAGAACCCAGGAGTCCTCTGAACACAGGGTACCTGCCTGGGCCCCGACCTATGGGCCAGGGCATGTCTGGAGGATCCCCACACCCCACCTTGGTCATGGCCTGCTTGGAGGAGAGTCAGCAGCTTCCTGTACAGGCTGAACGTCTTCAGGATGACTTTCCCAGTGCTCTTGTTGAAGATGGCTTCCTGGAAACAAGTGCACTTACCACACACAACCTCCAGGGAGGGGGACCAGGTGGGCACCAGGGACAGTCCCACCCACACCAAGGTGGCTGCTCAGGACGAGGGCCTCCCAGCAGAACCAACCCCTCAGACTCATGCTGCGGAGCAGTCACACCCCACAC
>PVKS010028081.1:0-26836 GCA_004027875.1 Aplodontia rufa | reverse complement strand
TTTTTTGAGGATTCTCCATACTGCTTTCCATAGTGGCTGAACCAATTTGCAGTCCCACCAGCAGTGTAGAAGTGTTCCTCTTTTCCCACAGCCCCTCCAGCATCTGTCGTCATTTGTATTTTTCATTTTTGCCACTCTAACAGGAGTGAGGTGGTATCTCATTGAAGTTTTGATTTGCATTTCTCTTATAGCTAATGATTTTCATCATTATAAATACCCCTTTCAAACTCGGAGGCAGCTCTTGAGAAGTACCTCCTGCTTTGTTTTCTTCTAACACCTTCCTTAACAATCTGCGTACCTCTTTCATCTTGTCCTACAAACTTGGTAATTTTTTCTGCTTAATAAAAGCACACTTATTCCTTTACAGTTTTGGAAGCCAGAATTCTAAAGTCAGTTTCCCTGAGCTGAAGTTCAGGTGTTGGCAGGGCTGGTCTTTCTTGAGGCTACAGGGAATAACCAAGTTTATTCATTTTCCCACCTTCTGGTGGCTGCCAGGTCTGTGACAAGTCACTCTAATCTGCTTCCATAGTCACATTGCTTTCTCGTCTTCTGCAGTCAAACCTCTCTTTGCCTTCCTCTTAGAATAGCATTTGTGATTACATTTAGAGTCTACTGTCTAGTCCCAGCTAATCACATCTGCAAAGTCTCTTTTGCCATAGAAGGTAAAACTCACAGGTTCCAGGGGTTAGGATGTGGTTATATTTTGAGGGCCCTTTTCAGCCCAGTCTGTACCCTAACCACCAGGCTTCCTCTTAATGACCCCATCCACCCTCCTCACACACTAATGATGCTCCTAATGTACACGACATGATCATTCGGCTAGAACATCTGGGGAAGTACTACTCTTCTTACCCTGTGTTTGATTTATAATAAATGACATTGTCTAACACGTTATACCCTGAGTTTCAAAAGAAAGCTACCTAGAAACTAGGGTTATTGGAAGGGATGGAGAATCTCCTGTGATCCCTCTCCAACTCCCAGTATTTGTTTCTGTACTTAAGATTCCCTACCTTCTTATCTCAGTCTCATGTTCTGAAACCCCACATCCCCCCTTGGGAAAGCCCTAGTTTTTTTTTTTATCTTCTTTAGATTCTTTCTCTGTCCAGTGAGACATGTTTTAAGTCCTAGTCCTACAACCATGAGCTGAGCTGTAGACTTCAGCCTGTAGAGTAGCTGAAGCTCATTGCTCCTCACTGTGCATGTGCTGGACTGGAGGGAGGGCAGAGTATGAGCTTTAGTGCCATGGGTAATAGTGAACTCAACTACTTTAATTCTAGTTGCTTTTTCATTTCTTTTACCAAAAGGAGCTGCAGACCTTGTGATTTATTTGCTAGTTAATCTATTAAAGGAAACAAATCCCTTCTAAAGAACAAATTATACTTGAGAGTCAGTATAGTCTGAACCCTTGTTAAGAAAAGATTCAACTGCCTCACTTAGTCAGGAGTCTGTCCTGCCCTTGGTGTCACTGGGTCCCCATCACTCTGAAGTAAAGTTCTTTTTTTTTTCTTGCTTCATCTGGCAGAGCTTGCCAAAATCCTAAAATAAGTTGACATTAGCTTTTAATGCTTGCTTGCTTTATTAATGTGGGAAGTAGGCTAGACTTAATTAAATTATTTTGGGTCAGAGTTTCCTTTCTAATGGAAATAAGGGTGGGTATCTTCTATTTTTCTCCATCCAATAGTATATATTAAATGCTATGATGTCTGAATTTATTTCCTTGCAATAGTCAAAAAAATAGATATTCTGGGAAGCACTCTTTTAACAGAAAGAAATCCAGTGAATGAATATGAGAAATATGGGAACAACTGACTGCCTTCCAGTTGGAGCTTGGGTCCAGTCTAATGTTTCCCAAATAAGGCTTTGAGAGCAAATCCTATTGGTATGTGAGGATCAAAGGAGCGATTTGAAATAATCAGTCTGACTCCCCACTCTTCTCCCCGCCTAATTCTACTCTCTCATCCTAACGGAGCAATTATGCTGAATTCTGGATTTCCAGCAAAGTGTTACAGAAATCCAGCCATCTAGATTTTAACTGTCTAGAATAATTAGCTGTACATGAGCCAAAGCCAGATCTTGAAACTGATCAATCAAGGAAAAGCATTTACAAAGCTCAGCCAGATGCCTCCCACCACTGACTCCCCAAGGATCCCCAACCCAACTTCACAGATGGCCCAAAGACCTGAAATGATTTCCCTGTGGTTGCTTTCCTAGCAAGAATCAGATATGGGCCAGAGAATAATGCATATCTCTCTCTACTTGCTTTCTCCTACCGGACCCAACTCCACGTAATCCTACATCCTCCCTAATTGTCCATTTTCCTCTCTTATCTCCAACCCTCTTCCAATCATGGGGATAGACTGTGAAGACAATTGAAAAAGAATCCAGGGGGAAGTTCTGAGTGGCATGCAGTTATAGGGAACCAATTGTGGGAGAAGAGGCTTCTTTTTCATCAATACTTGCCCCCACTCCTCAGCCCCCTTGTTCTGAACGACCAATGTCCTCCAACTCTGCACTCTGCCTTCACCCAACATGAACTGGTGGGACTTCCTTCCCTAGCCAAGTGGTTGTGAGTGTGAGTGTGTGTGTGTGTTTGTGTGAGACAAATGAAAAGGTGTGGCTAATAACTTTTTTTTCTTTTTCTTTCTTCTTCTTCTTTTTTTAATCAAAGTGTTTGTGGGAATGAGGACCAGAGCTCAAACCTATCTATTCACTTTATATTAAATCTTTTGGGTTTAATTATAGCTCTATTATTCATTGTATTTGCTAAAACCTGAGAAATTTTCAATTGTCATAGCTCGAGCAAGAGTTATAATAATTTGGAATTATAAGCCTCAGCCTAGGATTTCTTCTGGTACATGTTGAGAGAAAGAAGGGCTTTGTGCCAGTCACTAAAGTTTCAGAACCTTAATTCATCCTTATCAGAATCTATACTTTGTGTTTACACCACAAATTGAGCAGGTATAACCTACTTACTTAACCATGAATAGTAATGTGGCCCATCTTTGTGCTCTGGGCCAACCACTGGTTTAGATTAGTGTCTGGTGCAGGTGGAACTGTATCAATAGTTTTCTCATGAATAATTACCTCTGTTTTATTATTTCCTGATAGCAGTTCCTCATGTCTGCTTGCTTCTACCTCATCTGTTGATGAAATATTCTGGGTCATCCTGGGTAAATGAAAAATAATTGTGAAGATGAAAGATACATGGGAACAAATAGGGAGGAGGACAGAACTTGTCAGTGCAGTATGTGGCATGCCAACCTTGAGACAAGAAAGACATAAAGCAAAAAAGGACACAAATCTACGACAATCAGGAGTGTACATGGTCAACAGGTGATTGTGCATAGATGTTCACAAAGGAAAGAAACGGATGCCTCATCTAGTGTAGTCTAACCTCTCATTCAATGTTGGAATTGATTCCATAGTAATCTTGAGAGAGTCATTTAGCTCTTGCTTGAGCACAGTTAGTAACAGACAGCTCACTCTCACACAGAGTGCCATTCCACTGTATAAAAACTCCAAATATTGGTAAGCCCTTCCTTGTGTTGAACCGAGGTTTGTTTCCTTGTAAGGTCACTCAGATTCCAATTCTCATTGTAAAGTAGTAAGAAGCAGACTTTCCTTTCTCTGTAAGAATGTCTTCAAGGTGTTACAGCTTAGAAGAGAGAAAATAGACAGTATAGAACCTAAGACGTACCTAAGCCAGGTGAAAATTAAGTGTTAAAGAGTTGGCAGGCTGGGAGATATAAGAGAGGTAGGAATCCTAATTATTAAGTCATATGCTAATTGAGCCTTAAAAGAAGAGTAGAGGGCTGGAGCAGTGGCTTGGCAGTGATGGTGCTTGTCTGGCATGCTCAAGTACACAGGTTCAAATCCCAGCATCTACGTACACAAGTGTCAGAGTAATGAAAGCCATGTGAAAAATTCAATAAAAATTGATTCTCTCTGTCTCTGTCTCTCTCACTGTCTTCCTCTCTTAAAAAAAATGGTGAGTAGGACTTCTACAGGAGGAAATAGGGCAGTATCAGTGTCTATGTACCTTGCGGGATATTCCAGGTGGAGAAGGGTAAGATGAAGCAATTATTCCATGATATTATGTTTAGGAAACTCTATTACAGTAATGTGCCTAGCTTTTGACCCACATATTACTTATTCTTCCTTCACAGAAATGATAGGTGATAGACACTGTACCATTTCTTGAGAAAAATAATGCATGAAGATTGAAACCTGTGGGTGAGACATTTCAAATTTGGTGTTTTAGTAAACATGGATCATGAGATATTCTCAGTTCTGTCAAAGCAATTTACTGAAACAAGTATAATTTATGAAAAGATACCACGATTAGGGGCTAGAGCAATGGCTTAGCAGTTACAGCACTTGCATGGCATGCGTGAGGGCATGGGTATGAACCCCAGCACCACTTATACAACAAAGGGTCCGAGCAACAAAAGCCGCATGAAAAACTAAATAAAATTGATTCTCTCTTTCTCTTTCACTCTCTCTCTCACTCTTAAAAAAAATAACACAATTAGACTTTATAAATTGGACTTTGCTCTTTAAAAATTATTATTAAGAAAATAAAAACTGGGGCTGGAGCAACGGCTCAGCCATTACAGTGCTTTCCTGGCATGCACGACAATGCGGATTTGAACCCCAGTGCCACATACGCAACAATGTCAGAGCAACCAAAGCCACATGAAAAACTAAAAATAAAATTGATTCTCTATTTCTCTCTCTCTAACTGTCCCTCTTTCTCTTTAAAATAAAGAAAAGAAAAATTCAAGAAATACACTGGTGGAAAATATTTTTGATCCATATATCTGACAATGGACTCACAGCCAGAATATAAAAGCATTTCTTTTAAGTAAATAATAGTAAGAAAAAACTAATTAAAAATGAGCATAAGATTTAACAGGTACTTCACTAAAGAACATATACATATAGCCAATAAGCACAAGAAATAGATGTTCAACATCAATGCAAATTAAAACCACAATATAGAACTATGCACTCACTAGTATAACTAAAATTAAGGTGTGGCAACATAAAGAACAACTGAAACTTTCACACATTGCTAAAGAGAATGCAAAATGGTAATGCTATTTTGGAAAACAGTTTGGCAATATATTATAAAGTTAAACATACTTTTACCCTACAACCTAGCAATTCTTCTATGATTCTTTCCAAAAGATATGTGAACATGTCTGTGCAAAAACTTGTATGCAAATGTTCCTGATAGCATTATTCATAATAACTAAAACTGAAAACCAAAATTATTTATAAAATAATTATAAAAACTCTATACAATGGAGTACTATTCAGCAATCCAAAGGAACAAACAACTGATGTATGAAATAATACAACATGAATATATATATCAAAAACATCTGGCTCACTGAAAGAAACAATACATGAAAGATTATATGTAAAACAACACATTTAGGTGATATTCTATAAAAGGCAAAATTATAGTGAAGAAAGCACATTAATGGTTTCCTACATACAGGAACAGAGGGAAGATCATGAGAAATCTTTTTGAGGTTATAGAAATATTTGATATCTTAGTTTCAATGAAACATATTGTATACATTTGCCAAAAGTCATCAAGTTGAACACTGAAAATTTATAAATGTACTATATATATAAATAACCTTACATATACATGTATATATAAATGATACTTCAATGAAGTTGGTAAAAAGAGGAAATGGTTTTTCTTATTAGAAAGAGATCATTTAATCATTTGGTTTGTTGAGAAATAATTCACTGAATTTATTGTAAACCCAAAGACTAGGAAGTCTATTAAAATTGTCTCCTCCAGGATCCAACATGGTGACCTGAAGGGAGGCAGCATTTTCTGAGGCTCTGGGTCTGCTTGGGAAAATCCCAGTTCATCTTCAATTTTCCAAGGTGCATTCAGGGGAATCTATATTTGAACTTCTACTACTAGTTTGTGAAGTTTTATAAGGAGCCGAGTCTTGGGTGTTTCCCGAGGAGCAAAAAAAAAGGGGGGAGGATGTTCCCCTTCCCACCAGGGACGCAGAAGACGGCCTGTGCTGACTTCCTGCGCGTGCGCACGCCATTGGCAAGCGGCCGACAGAGTGTGGAGAGGGAGAAAGAATTCTGTCTGCGCCACCAGAGTACAGCAGTTCGGCTGCTTGCTTGGTGCTAGCAGAGCGACCGATAGAGCGAGAAGAGATAAAGGGACTTTGTCCATTCTGCCAGGAACAGTGGCCGGCTCCCTTACATTCCATGCTCGCTGCTGTAATCCTGCCCCTAACTAGTACAATCATCCACCGAGCTCACACTCCGTGGGGGCCAGAGCTGTGCTGGGAAACGGCCCTCTGGGGGCGCCCCGTGGATGCTCAGGGGGATAGCCCAGCCACCAGTGGGAGTCCCAGGACACAATTCCGGGCCAGCTGCAGGGGCGGGACTGCAAGCAGCAGCAGCTGCGGCAGCGGATCTGAGCAGTCACAGATACTATTGCTGATCCGATCCCGTCCTTAAGTAAACACACACTCTGCGGGGGGCAAGAGCTGTGCTGGGAGACTGCCCACTGGGGGCCACAGTCTGAGAGACATTCATATTGAAACCCAGAAGGACAGTGTTCATTTCCTACCAGAGGTCCCAGAGATGCCCTAATTGTCTATAGATCCAAGTTCTCATTAAGAATTTTTTATTTTTATTTTCTTTTACTTTTTATTTTTTATTTTTTCATTTTTTAAATTATTTTTTTTAATTTTATAGATTTTTTTTCTTTTTCCCTTTCTTGCTTTACGGTTAATACTGAAGTTGGTGTTGGTGGATGTAAATATTTATATCCGTGTGTATGTATTGGTGATTGGCTACTACTTTCTCTAAGTCTTCTTGAACCCTACTGCTATCCCTATAACATTGGGTTCCAACCAGGAAAACATTTCATGATAGCAAGATAGACTCAGCCTCTGGAGAGTGAAGATAACCACACCCCACACTCTTCCTCCCCTGTACTCTGGTAATCCCTAAATATAAGCATTTTTCTCTCACCCTCACCCAAAGTCTTTACCCTTCCTGCATCCCATTTCTATGTTTTCCTTAGTCCTAATAGAATAACCTACTGCCCCCTAATCCCTTGTTCCTCTTTACTCTAAGGCAAGAGTGATTTTTTACCTCCCCAATTCACCTCCTGGACTTCCTAGTCATCCCTTCTCCCCACTTTCAGAGAGACCCTACTATCTGAAGAAATAGACATGCTTCAAAATGGGAACTGGCTTGCTATCATAATACACTGTGAAATCTCTCTCAAACAAACCCATCACAATGAAGCAAAGCCATAAGAAGCTCCAATTACTCCAACAAGAGCAACTTTCTTGAAGTACAAGACATGTTCTTGGACTCAGAAAATGAAAAGGGGAAATAATTCACTTCCTCAACCCCACAGCTCTCCACCAAAGGACTCCATAGCTGGAGCCCTAGATGAAAACCAAAGGCATCATGTCAGCATACTGATTAGTAATGCAATCAAAGAGTTGAAAGATGAAATAAGGAAAGAGATCAGAGAGATGAGAGAGAACTTCTACAGGGAAATAAGGGATCAGTTCCATGAGATCAAAGATCAGCTGTACAAAGATATAGACATCCTGAAAAGAGATGTAGCAGAGCTATTAGGATTGAAAAACATGGTTAACCAAATCAAATCTTCACTAGAAGAAACCAACACCAGAGCTTACTCTACTGAAAATAGAACATCAACTCTCGAAGAATGATTATCGGACAATGAGGATAGGCTGGACAATGAGGATAGGCTAAACAATGTAGAATTCAAAGAAGATAAGCAAGATAAACAGCTTATATTACATAATCAGAACTTCCAAATAATATTTGATGAGATGAGGTGTAATAATCTGAGAATCATTGGCCTGGAGGAAAATTCCGAACAGCAAGCAAGAGGCTTAAAGAACATTTTAAGCGAAATCATAAGTGAGAACTTCCCTCATTTTACTATCGATTCAGATTATCACATCCAAGATGCTTATAGAGCTCCAAATACACCTAATCAATTGAGAAACTCACCAAGACATATCACATACAAATGAATAACAGAGGAATTAAGGAGAGTATTCTAAAAATTGCTAGAGGAAAGCCCCAAATCACATTCAGAGGCAAACCAATTCGGATCACTATGGATTTTTCAGAGCAAACAGTGAAGGCCAGAAGAGCTTGGAACAATATCTTTCAAGTGTTAAAAAATAACAACTTTCAACCAAAGATAATATACCCTGCAAAACTCAGCTTCATATGTGAAGGGGAAATTAAATACTTCAACGATAAACTCATGCTTGCCAGATACATGAACGCAAATCCTGCTCTACAGAACATTCTCAAAGATGCTCTCCATTTAGAAGAAAATGCCAATGATATCCTGAATCCTTAAACAAGGGCGAGTCAATAATCATATTATACAAAAACTGACTTTCAAGATGACTCAAAACTCTGTGCTCAATACAAAGTCAGAGAATCAGCCTCCCATATCTATTCTAACCTTGAATGTGAATGGTCTCAATGCCCCAATTAAAAGACAGAGACTAACCCACTGGATCAAAAAACAAAATCCAACAATATGTTGCCTGCAAGAGACACATTTGACACTCAAAAATAGACACAGGCTGAAAGTGAAAGGATGGCAAAATGTCTACCAGGACTGTGGCCCAAAAAAGCAAGCTGGAGTGGCAATTCTAATTTCTGATAAAATTAATTTCCATCTAAAACTAGTCAGAAAGGACAAAGAGGGTCATTTTATCATACTAAAAGGGACATTTCATCAAGAAGATATAACAATAATAAACATCTATGCCCCCAATTTCAACCCCCCCCAAATATATGGAAAAATACTTAAGGACATTAATCCCCTCATTGATCTCAACACAATAATCCTGAGGGACTTCAACACACCACTATCAACTCTAGACAGATCATCAAAACAAAAAATAAATAAAGACATCTACAATCTAAGCAACTCTATAAATCAATTGTGCTTAACAGACATTTACAGAATATTCCATCCTAAGACAGCTGAATTTACCTTCTTCTCATTGGCCCATGGATCCTTCTCTAAAATAGACCACATCCTAGTTCACCAGGATAATCTTAACAAATATAAAAAAAGTGGATATAATCCCATGTATTCTGTCAGGTCATAATACTATGATCTTAGCAATCAACAACAAGAGAAACAACAGAAACTACTCAACTACTTGGAAATTGAATAATTACCTCTTAAATGAAGGATGGGTAAAAGAGGAAATGAGAACAGAGATTATGAAGTTTTTGGAATTGAACGAGAATGAGGAAACAACATACCGAAACCTCTGGGACAGATGAAGGCTTTCTTAAGAGGTAAATTTATAGCACTGTGTGCATACATCAAAAATCTAGAAAGAGAGCAGATTAATAGCCTTATGCTTCAAGTCAAATGACTATAAAAGGAGGAACAGTCCAACCCTAAATCTAACAGAAGACAGGAAATTGCCAAAATCAGAGCTGAAATCAAAGAAATTGAGAACAAAAGAACTATACAAACTATTAACAAAACTAAGAGTTGGTTCTTTGAAAGAGTCAACAAAATCGACAGACCCCTTGCCAAACTCACCAAAAGGAAGAACGAAATGAAGCAAATCAACAAAATCAGAGACAAAAATGGGGATATCACCACAGACTCACCCAAGATACAGAAGATTATCAGAACCTATTTTGAAAACTTATACTCTGCTAAATTTGATAACCTTGAGGACATGAACAGGTTCTTGGACACACATGACATCCCCTCTTTAACACAGGAGGATATTGAAAACCTAAGCCAACCTATCACAGAAAGCGAAATTGAAGCAGCAATCAAAGCTCTCCCAAAAAAGAAAAGCCCAGGTCCGGATGGATATACCATGGAATTCTACCAAACCTTCTCAGAAAAACTAACACCAATCCTCTACAAGCTCTTCCAGGAAATTGATAGAGTGGGATCACTCCCAAACACTTTTTATGAGGCAAATATTACACTGATTCCAAAGACCAACAAAGACATGTCAAGGAAAGAAAACTACAGAACAATTTCCCTGATGAACATTGATGCAAAAATCCTAAATAAAAGTTTACCTAATCGGATACAAAAGCACATTAAAAAGATAATACACTATGATCAAGTAGGCTTCATTCCAGGAAAACAAGGCTGGTTCAACATATGCAAATCAGTAAATGTGATTCACCACATAAACAGAGTTAAAAACAAAAAATCATATAATCATCTCAATTGATGCAGAGAAGGCATTTGATAAAATTCAACACCACTTTTTGCTCAAAACTTTGGAAAAGACAGGGATCGAGGGAAGATATTTTAACTACGTCAGATCCATTTAGGACAGACCCATAGCCAACATTATCCTCAATGGAGAAAAACTGAAAGCATTTCCACTGAATTCAGGTACGAGACAAGGCTGTCTGCTTTCCCCACTCTTGTTCAGTATAGTCCTTGAAACCCTTGCCAGGGCTATCAGGCAAGACAAGGGAATCAAAGGTATTCATATAGGAAAAGAGGAAGTCAAGTTATCTCTATTTGCTGATGACATGATTCTATACCTAGAAGACCCATTAACATTGGCCAGAAAACTCCTAGAGCTTATAGGTGATTTTAGCAAAGTAGCTGGCTACAAGATCAACTCCAACAAATCACTAGCATTTATTTAATCCGGCAACAAACTGGCAGAAGAAGAAATCAGGAAATCTCTCCCATTCACCATCACTTCCAAAAAAATGAAATACTTGGGCATTAACCTTACAAAGGATGTTAAGGATCTCCACAAAGAAAACTATCAAACACTGAAAAAAGAAATTACAGAAGGCCTGAGTACATGGAAAAACATTCCATGCTCATGGTTAGGCAGAATCAATATAATAAAAATGGCCATTCTACCCAAAGCCCTATACAGATTCAATGCAATCCCCATCAAGATATCTATGGCATTCCTCACAGGTATAGAAAAAGCAATTCTCAAGTTCATATGGAATAACAGGAGACCCAGACTAGCCAAAACATTTCTCTCTGGAAAGGGAGAAGTAGGGGGTATCTCAATCCCTGACCTGAAATTATACTACAGAGCCATAGTAGCAAAAACAGCATGGTATTGGTATCAAAACAGAATCGAAGATCAGTGGAACCTAATAGAAGATCCTGAGACAAACCCCCATATCCTTAAGTATTTGATATTTGATAAAGGGGGCAAAAGCATAGTGTGGAAGAAAGATAGCCTGTTCAACAAATGGTGTTGTAAAACTGGACAGCCATATGTAGACAACTGAAGCTGGATCCTTATCTTTCGCCCTGAACAAAAATTAAATCAAAATGGATAAAAGACCTGGATATTAAGCCTATAACTTTAAACTTACTAAAAAAAGAAGTAGGGTGAACACTACAGCATATAGGAGTCGGCAGTGCCTTCCTTAACAAAATTCCCGTGGCTCAAGCAATAAAGTCAAGAATAAATGAATGGCATGCAATTAAACTAAAAAGTTTTTGCACAGCTAAAGATCTAGTCAAGAGCATCAAGAGAGAACCTACAGAATGGGAGAAAACCTTTGCCTGCTACACCTCAGACAGAGGGCTAATATCCAGTATATACAAGGAATTTAAGAAACTAAACTCCAAACTCACGAATAATCCAATCAATAAATGGGCTAAAGAACTCAAAAGGAACTTCTCTCCAGTGGAAATCCAGAAAACCCATAAATATATGAGAAAATGCTCTACATCATTAGCTATAAGGGAAATGCAAATCAAAATTTCAATGAGATACCACCTCACTACTGTTGGAGCGGCAAAACTGAGAAATTCTAACAATAGCAGATGCTGGAGGGGCTATGGGAAAAGAGGACCACTGTTACACTGCTGGTGGGACTGCAAACTGGTTCAGCCACTGTGGAAAGCAGTGTGTAGAATCCTCAAAAAATTAAGGATGGAACCACCTTACGACCCAGCTATCCCAGTCCTGGGTATTTACCCAAAAGAGTTAGAATCAGCATGGAAATTAGGGTCTTAACAGACAGGATGTTCAGTATGACATCAGGGTACCATAATTAGAAGACTTGAGGGGATGTAAGCTGATGTAAGCAGGTCTTATTTCTGTGTCTATAACCATTATACACTTCTGAACTTTTCAAGAAGACTAGGATATTATTAATACCACTTTCTAAGAGAAAAAAGTATGTCTTGGATTTTCCCTCAGATGTAAGAATATTTTATGAAAAAAATTTTCCAATTGAATTTAAGTTCATGATTATGAACTTTAAATAATAGTCATCTGTCAACTGGCATCTTGGTAAGAGTAAGATTGGACTTTTTCCTCTCTGATTACCCTTCTTTCCTCAGGACCACTGATCCAGTGCTGCAGTCTGGGCACATCCATGTGGGAGTAGACTAAATATTGTGTTCATTCAACAATTTTGCCTGAGATGACTTCTCTAGGACCTGGGATTTGTCTTGATTTCTAAGTGCATGTGTGTAGTGTTGCTGCTATAGTAATCTTGGTATGTCTTTGGATTCTTTTAATGTTCAGAACAAAAGAAATTATCTTTGTTTCAGTGATAAAAATCCCAAACAGCAGTAATTGAAGGAATCCAGACCATCAAATATCTGAGCCTAAGTCCTTTAGTTGAGCCTATGTGGAATAATAACTTGGGAAGGAAAAAATTAAGGATATTAATCCTTTTGCATTTTAAATTATTTGGATTTTAACTTGGAGGAGAATTTAATCCTTGAGCTTCAATTTCTTCTGGGAAATTCACAATGCAAGGGAGGTTTATATGCGAATTTTGGATATCTTTATATTGTTGGAAATTTATTAGTGGAATACATTAGTGTTGTGTTTAATCATATTGCATAACCTCTTGCGATTTATATTGGACACTACTGTTGGGCATAACCTGGGTTGAGAAATTGAAGATGGATCAAATTCTCACTTTTGAAAATAGTATAGATTTGGAGTTAATCTAATTAGCATACTGTCTGGGAGCAATTTCATGCTCCCCATAGGTAGTCACAGGAGGAGGCCCAAGCTGCCAGTGGATTGAGGAAGCACCCTGAAGGTGAGAACGAGACTGTCTTGATGAACAGCTGATCTGTCTTGTGGAGAATAGTCACATTCTGGTTGATAAATTCATGGTTAATCCCCAGGGATATAAGAAAAGCTGATGGAAAGTGGTTGGGGGGATGTACCCACCATTGCTGTCAATCTTCCCACCCCCCTTTGCAAATGTTATGGTCCTTAACTAATGATCTGTCTTTTCCCATCTTCTTTCTTACTCCACCCTTCCTGAATGGTAGGGGATAACCACTGGTTCTTGTTAATCCGTCTGATGAAGCTGATGTAAGCACTAGTTTATAGCTTATTTATCTCTTTTATCATCTCTATCAATGTGAGGTAGGGGTCCCCTGAATAGTGTTTTATTTTGCAGATTTAAGTTATTCCCTTGCAAGAGCTTTTCTAAGGTCTAACTAGAATATGAATGGGGGATAGTTCATTTCAGAGGATCAGTTTACCCTTTTAATAAGACTAAGATTTTGATCTCTGTTTTTATGTCTCTCATTGAGAGTTGAGAGTTTGTTTTTTAGTTGGTTTTTTCCTCAGGTATGAAATTATAGCTTTCTTCTTCTTCATTTAAGTTAGCGGAATCAGTGCAAAAATCACAAAGATAGAGAAGAGTAAAGTTTTCCCAGAGATCTGTGACCTGAATGTATATGAAAGTGGTGGACAACGAGTCTGGAAATGTAGCTTGGGGCCACACAACTGTAAGAGTTTTAGATTTTTTTTTTTTAATAAGAAGAGAGGAACATTGGAGATATTTTTAGCATGGCAGAAGCATTTCCTGACTTGAGTTTTTCAAAGAATAACCTGGCAGCAGTATGTTAGACTGAAGACAGGTGAGAAGAGATGGTCAAGAGGAGAGGCAATAATGAAGAAGCAAAAGCAGAAATGAATGACCGTGTTATAGAGGTGTAGCCAATAGAATTTGATATGCAATTCTGTATTGAGGGTGAAGGAAGGTGAGTTCCCCAAATAATAAAATTATTCAGCCTTAGAAGTTTAAAGCAAATGTTGGCAAACTTTCTGTGAAGGGCTAGATATATTTTTGAGGGTTATAATCTCCACTGCAACTATTTTTTATTCCATCATTGTAACACGAAATCATCAGTAGATAATACATAAATGAATGAGTGAGGATACATTCTAGTAACACTTTATTTACTAAAATACAGGTAGTAGCTTGCTGACCCATGGTTTAAAGGATCCTAATACCAGTTCTGGCTACTGAACTTTTCTCTCTGAGTTCTGAATTCACATCTTGCTCCTGATTTGGTGTGCAATGACTAGAATTCTGAAAAATCACAGTTCTAAACCCCAATTCTGGGGCTGGAGTGGTGGCTACTGTGCTTGCCTGGCATCCACGAGGATCCAGGTTCAATCTCTAGCACCACATACACAACTGTCAGAAAAACAAAAATCAGAAGAAAAAAGTAAAACAATTTTTTCTCTATTTCACTCTCCTCTCTCTCTTCCTTTCTCTCTCTTAAAAAAAAAATAAACCACAATTCTATTATACCAGCTCTTCCCTGTGAATTCTGGATATACTCATTCCCTTCTTGCTTGCAGAACCTGTTGAAGTCATTAGAACAATGGTTTTGACCATGGAAGTTGCAGTTGGTTATGATTTCCAGTAGCTCTCACTCAAATGCATTTTTGTATTTGTTGAAATTCGCACCAATTTATTTGCCATTAATGCAAATAGTTCACACTAACTATTACTAAATGCCTCTAAGACAGGTCAAGCAACCCTCTCAATATCCTGTTTTATTCTTGAAGATGGTTATCAAACCTCTTCTTCACCTTCTCTTCTTCAGGCCAAATGGATCTAATTTTTTCCTTTACATGATTTCCAGAAGACGGTTTCAATTTCTCTTTTTTGAGTGCATTATTGGTAAAGACAGGGGTGGGGCATTAACAAAGTCAAGCTCAACCCACAAAAGATCCTTAACTCGAACTAGCAGCCTCTGAGTTTTTAAACTTTTGAAGTCTAGGCTTATTTGAAGTCATTTGGGTTTTTCCCTCCTTTTATTATCTTCATCATCAAGAGCAAAAGCAAAAGCAAAGGCTGGTGTCTGAAGGTACCAACCATGACAATGTTAAGCACCCCACCCAACTCAATTCTTCCTACTGTGCTTTAAAAAGCCCCTTGAACTGCTGCTGGCTGTAGGGGCCATTTGGAAGCCATTTTTACTGGGAAGCACAGCAAAGGTGGGACACAATGCTCAGCAGAGATAATGAGACTCGGTTCAGATGTCTATAATCTAGAAAATCTGCCACCCCCGCAAAGAACAAAACAGAAGCTCTTGCTAAGCACTTTTTTCCATAGTATAATTTGCTTTTCTAAAGAAGTGGTACTTAGTGTTGCTGTAGATCAAATTAACATATGAATTTAAAAAAGACAAACCTGAATTTTAAAGTGACATGTTCTTAAAAAAAAAAAAAAGATTAGGACAGGTTGTTTAATCACATACTTGAAAGAAAGTTTACAATGTGGTTATACAATTTTTCCCTAATAATTTGCCTAAAATTAGTACATTTTCTTTCCTCATAATCATCATGAGCTTTTTTTTGGCACTTCCACTTCACATTTCCTCATGTTTCCACATCCATTCATTATCCTATAGTTTTCACCAGCTCTGAGCATTTCAGTTTCTTTGTGCTACTGCCGTGGTATCCTCAGCTTCTCTGGACTTAGGGAGAGGGAGCCAGGAGGGTGCTGTGAAGGGGTATCTGGACCGAAGCCTGGGGTGGTTGCAGATCAAGCCTATTTATTTCATCCCAATCATGCTCAATTCCTTTTAGTTGGACTAGATTTTTTAAATTAGTGAATTTTTCTTACCTCTCAAAGTATATTACCTTTGTGGAGTTATCTATACAAGTCATTTCACTACTAGTCAAAGATTCTTGAGGTCTTGGTTTCCTCTAGGAGAGAAAAGATTTTTTTCTCTCACCTATCTATATATTCATGGCTGAGATCCCTTGTTGCAAAAGACAATAGTAAGAAAGTGTGAACGTTTCTTTAACATGCTTTACATGATGTGGGGGCCTTCGAACATGAAGATTCAAAGAAAGAAGGGTAAATGCATCATATGCTTAGGTTTGATGAAGAGTGGACACCCTGGTGGGGAAATACAATTGGACAAAGAAGATGTGACCTAAGACTAATAAACAGGGCCTCTTGCTGAGGTTCTTGTTTGTGAGGATGTGTGTTTCCTCCAGGTATAGAGAGGACACTTCTGTAATGAGAGCCTTGTGACCCACTTCAGGGGAGAAGAGTAGTTTAGATAGTGGCCTTCCTGTGTCTACTGTTTTTTAAAGTGACAACATGCCACATTTTGGGGTAGTATGACCTGAACCCTATCGCCTTATTTAAAAATGGTTTCTGAAATCTCTCCCATCTCTATAATTTTACTAATCTTGCATTTAAAAGTCTTCCGCTCAATCCCCAGGGTTTGAATTCCAGCATTTGAAGAAGTCTTTACTACAAGACAATTTTGGAGTAGTCAGAATACATGCTGTTTTAGTTCACTTCTCAAAATTTGCACTTTAGCTTTTTGTTTTGCTCAGGTAGGTGAGAAGACAATGTTGTGTAGGCAACAGTACCTATGATCATGTTTGCAAGATGATTGTGTCTTTTTTGTATGGTTGCGTATTTTTTAAAGCCTCATAGTCAACCATTCACAATTTGCCTCTCTAATTTTTGAGAAATTCCAAAAGTTCCCAAAAGTCACTGTGGAAATCACTGAAATCTCAGGACATTCTTTCCATCTTTTACCATTTGATAACTTAATAAAGAGGAAATCTGTTTAGATTTTACTTCAGTTTGAGAGTTCCCATTTTCCCATTTTTCTCTCATGGGCTTTGTATTACCCCGCCCCCCTTGAAAGTTAGATGGGGAAAAGGGGATTGCCCCATGAGTACGGATGGGAAGGAAGGATTTTATAAACAACAAGCAGTTTTTATTTGTGACAATCTTACATGGAGAATATGTTCACCTATTCAATGTATTCCCAAAGATTTATCTATTTTCCCCAGAGAGGATGACTATACTGTTGAGACTTGGATATTTCCTGGAATTTCTTTCTTCCACTTCACGAATTACATATAAATTACTCAGTATGGGGTATGCATTTATCCATTTGTGCGCTCATTTATTCAATAACTGTATCTTCAGTGTTTAACAAATGCCAGACATTTGAGAAATTGGAGATGGAGAAATAATGAAGATAGATTTCTTATCTATGAAGCACACAGTCTAGGGTAGGAGTAAGAGACACAAGCATAGAAAGGCACAGAGGCTTAGTGAGTGGCGTGAACTGCTAGCAATAGGTAGCGCTGCTTGAGAAGTGCTTTGTGGCTGGACCACTCCTGTCTGCATCCTACTTTTCTTTCATTTGCCACTTTGAGTATATTTTACTTTCTAGAGTGGATCTCTATATGTGGTCTTTTTTGTTATAGTATGCCATAAATAAGTGAAATTAATAGAAATCATTCGGGAAAGGTGATTTTTTTGAGCTGTGCGTTGAAGAATGAGTGAGAGTTCAAGTACCAAGAAGGAAGAGAAAAGGCAAAAGACATGGGTGCAAAAGCACAGGGAGATGAAGGAACTTGGGGTGTACAGATAACGGTGGGAAGATATTTTTGTGGAGATATGGAACATCTAGAAAGGAGTGGAGAGGAACTTTTGGAAGGAAAAGAACTTTCAGTCTTACTAAAGAGATTGGACACTATCCTGTAGCCAAGGAAGAACCTTTGGTATATGGGTAAAAAATCTGTCTCTTTGATGGCCAAGTGAGTAGATGAATTGTTTTAGGAGGGAAAAAACAAAACAAAAAACAGAAAAACTAGGAGACAAAGAAGGTCTGAACTAAAGTAATAGTGGCAGTGTGTAATGAAGTGACCAATTGAACCACACTGTGGAGACAGAGGGACATGACTTCAAGGACATTTGGATACAAGCAGTAGGGGAGAAGGCAGAGGCAGGGTTTCAGGTGCAGAAATGGTGGACCCTGTCCTCATTTCTGCAAACAACTGATGCATGGATATTGGAAGTAACTCAGAATCTTTTTGGGGTAAAAAGGCACCAGAACATGAGGAGTGAGTTAGCAACAGTTTGCTTTCTCTTGGTTTGCCATTTACCCTGGGCTTCTATTCCCTTGTTGGACACCCTGTGAAGGATGTCCCAAGGCAATGCATGATTGAATGTCAAACACATTCCCAACAGAGAGTGCTATGCACTGGTAGATGACAGCAGGCTGAGACACAACCACTTCTGGACCTACCTTCTGGGCTGAGAGTAACTGAAGGTGTGAATTTTGGCGACCACACAGTGCCTTTGGACTTCAGTTTCTCATCTTTAAAGTTTGTCTCAGGTGAGAAGAACTCTTAAGTGACATTTAAGATTTTTCAAATCTATCAGTTTATGAGTAAATACTCATATTTCTCCTCCAAGCTACTTTCCCCTTCTGACTAGACTGCTATTTCCTGGAAGGCAGGGACTGCGGTGCTCATCTCTGGATCCTCATGACCTGGTACAGGGTCTTGAGTAGAGAGTGAGTATTGAAGCAATGATTGGAAGAATGGCTTTCATATTTCAGTATTGATACTGTACCCTATTTTCTCTGCCTCCTGAGATTTAAAAAAATGTTCTGTGCCCTCTTCTTACAAACACTCTCACTCCACCTCATCCTTGCCTGTTAGATCAGGACACATCTTTCCTTTTTGTTTTGTACTGGGGATTGAACTTAGAGGTGCCTGACCACGAGCAACATTACTAGCCCTTTTTCTATTTTATTTTTGAGATAGTTCTAGCTAAGTTGTCAGGGCCTTGCTAAGTTGCTGAGACTGGCTTTAAACTCGTGATCCTCCTGCCTCAGCCTCCAGAGCCACTAGGGATTATAGGCAAGCTTCACCATGCCTGGCTCATCTTTTCCCTGTAAGTATCTTTCAGATCTGGCTCCCCTTTCATCCTCCAGAGAGTTGCCCAAGTCTCTGTATTTCACCTTAAATTGAGCCTATTTCAGCAGTATATTCTTTTTGCTGTACTCTCCCTCCTAAATCCATCCCACTCACTACTACCAAAATAAGCGTCCACAATGTGTGGTTTAAAACCTCGCGTGTGTGCCTATAGTGCTCATTGCTTGTCATAATCTGGCTCTGATGTACATTGACGTGAGGTTTTCATGTAATGTGTATCCATGGTCTTTAGACACTTGCACTTCCTATCTCTGTATGTATCTCTGACTTATTTTTATTTCCCTGTTGGGAAAGCTCACCCTTCCTCATGACTAGGTGCAGTTCATCTCATGGCCCCCCTCCTTACTTCTCCATCAATCTCCCCCTGAAGGCTATCCGGATTGTATTCTAACCCACACTATTCTGTCCTACACTTATCTGACAAATAATGGCATCATGTACTTTTGGGGATAGGTCTCATGTTTTCTCTCTCTCTCTCTCTCTCTCTCTCTCTCTGTGTATGTGTGTGTGTGTGTGTGTGTGTGTGTGTGTGTGTGTTTCTGGGGAATGAACCCAAGGCCTTGTGCATGCTAGGTAAGTGCTCTACTATCAAGCCAAGTCCCTAGCCAGTTTTATTTTATTTTGAGACAAGGTCTTGAAAACCTGTCCCCACAGGTCTCAAATTTGTGATCCTCCTGCCTCAGCCTTCTAAAGAGCTGAGATTACAGGTATGATCCACTGCATCTGACTTCGGCTTATTGTCTTATTGTACACTTATATCTTGTAACCCCAAGTGTCTTCTAAATACCTTTAGAGTGGGGAATACACTTTAGGTATCTTTGTATTACCCATAGTCTAATGATGATGGCAACAGCAGTTATTACTGGCTTATGATATATGTGTGCTAGACACCATGACTAGCCCTTTGTATTGTTTGTCTTAATATGGATGGGTCCCAATTTTTGGTTGCTTCACTTGTTATTCAACTTCACAGTGAAGTGAATGTAGAAACTGTACTTCGGGTTTTGAATTTTGATGTTTTCCTAAACGAGTGATGTGCCGTATGATACTCTCTTGTGAGGCTGGTCAGGGCCACCAGCCACAGTTCCTTGTTGGCCAGGAAATCCTAAGGGCAAGCAGTGACATTCCACATGCACAATATTGCTAAGTCAGGATGTTCAGTAGGTTAGGTGTAGTCAATTCATTTTCAATTTAAGATATTTTCAATTTAGGATTTTTTTTTCAGGATATAATTTCATAATAAGTTGAGGAGCATCTGCACTCAAAACCACCTTGTATAATGGTACCATTCCTATTTCCATTCTTTAAATAAGAAAACCAACCAAGCTAAGAAATGTTAAATAATTTACCTTAGGTAACTTATAAAGTCACAGAATCTAGCTCAATTTTTACATGTAGTAGGACCCTGAAAGTTGAATACCTGTTGCAAGCTACGTCTTGGGGTTTTTCCTCCCATCAATGATTGAAGCAAAGACATTGAGAAGGATAGTTTTGAGGTAATTTCTGAAACAGGTTTGTGGAGATTTAGGGGGAGCTAGTAGGAGAGCAGTAGACCTGCAAGTGGGTAAGGGATGAGGAACATATGCATCTGAATCAGTGAGACCCGTATCTGTGAAAGTAGCAAAATAAAAAATTACTGTGGGCCAGTAACATAGGAACAGGGAAGAAGTTTGGAATGAACACTACTGCACGACAGAGCTTGTGTTTCCTTAACTAGGATATTTGGGTAGTATGGAAAGTTTCTGTTAGATTTTGAGGAGTAAGCATGTTGGTTAAAATTAAGACAATATTTTGTAATGGGAAATCTGTGATTGTAAGTAATATGATTCAATTACAGGGAGTGGGTTATATATGATAGTGAAATGTGTTAAGGGCCTAAGGAGGCGTTCAAGCTACTTTCTGGGTTCGTTCTTACCCTTGAGAACCATAAAGTGAGAACAATAAACTTTTATTTTCTATTCAAAATACTTCTCAGAGGTCTACCCAGAGCTTCTCAGGGTGGAAAAACTATAGCAAAGATTGGAATGACTGCTGGCCTTAGGACTCAATGAAGCATTTCCTGGACTAAGGAAAGCCCTGGTCAAACCTGGCATAGTGACAACTAACATAGCTCACCAAAGGACATAATTCTAAAGACCTGAGTCTCCACTGCATCCTTACTCTGGAAGTGGAGGAAACAACTTGGAACTAGTTTCTGGTTAACTACCTGGGAGGGATCTCTCAAAATCCAAAATCTAACAGCTCTGTCAAAAAAGGATGGCAATGAATACTTAATAGCCAGATGAGGTACAAGTATAGTTTTGGCACCATGCTCATGTTATCTCATTTAATATTGACACCCCCATGAGGAAGTGGCTTGAACAGGTTAAATAACTTTGTAATTTACCTCACTTAGGAAGTGGCAGACTAGAGATACACAGATCTTTTAATGCTGATAGGCATTCATGTTACTTTATGTTACTTTCTGTTCACCAAGAAACAAACCCTGTCCTCTAGGCTGTACCCCCAGTTCTCTGCTAATTGACTCTGTGACCTGATGGGCCTCGTGAAAAGATGTTGACCTAGGTTGTTCCCAATACTGTAAGTCTCTCTCTAATCATATTATCTTGTGAAAGAATGGGAGCATCCAATGCTAGGTGGAAATAATATACCCAGTCTTGATGTGGTTATTCAACCTAAATTTTTGTACCAGAATGGGCACAAAAGAGTCAAAAGAGGAGGCCTAAATTCTCATGATTTGGAACTACTGTATTTCTGAAGCAGCAAAATAAACAAACAGTTTGGCAGTAAAGACACAAGGATCCATAGACTCAGTAAATTGATTTCTGAACTGGCCCATCTTCCTATGTCAGCTGGGCAGACCTGAGATCTTTGGGTCATTTTGCTTTTATAAATGGGTTGCATATTCCCGACTCAACTAACCAGACAGTTCAAAGAGAAGATGAGGTAAGATGCACAATGTTGCTAAGTCTTCCTAAAAGAAAAATTACACTATAGTTATCCTTACATGGGGATTAGAGAAATTGTGCCAAAACCATTACTTTTAAGAAATGTTAATAAGAATTTAATGGTACAGGATATTCCAATGGCCACAACAGCTATCCTTTACAAACGAGGGTTTCATCTGAAGTTATGGTAATAAAAAAAAAAAAGCTAACACATGCTACAACATGGGTGGACCTTGAAAATCCTGACAGCAGGTATGACCTGGTGAAAATATTTTGCACTTACTAACAGGGAGTTCTAGGTTAATGGCCACTATGCCAATACACTGTTCCTCCTTCTAAAGGTAAGAATGTATATGAGAGGACCTAACAATCTTTAGCTCATGACAGATGTAATGAAAGGTTATTACCCTTTCCTCTAGTGAGAATTGTGTTGCCTTCCTTCTCATTGGAAAATACAGCATGTTAAAAATCATGTATACTGGCAAAACAAGCAATTTAAAACTTCCTCTCCTCTCATTCACCTGACTGAAATGGAGGCATTATTAAAATAATCAGGGTACATATAATTTTTCTCTTTCCAAGAAATCACAGAAAACACATTTTACCCCCTTGTCCTAGTGTGGAAATGGCTCAGGGATTTTATCCAGAACTGAGGAATAACAGAGGGTTCTGGTCCTAGTTCTAAGGTCACAGAAGCCATCTGTTTGCTTCATCTGCAAGTTTGTTGTTTTCCTTTAGAAGATTTTCTGTTATAGACCACATGGTTTCTGACTTAGTCAAGTTCCAGCTTCTTAATCATTCAGAAACTCTCAGCTCAACCGGACAAAGTTAATCATGTATGCAGCCTCCTCCTTTCTCCTCAAGAGCTTTTCAAAACTTTTGCTGATTTTATTTGAGATGACTTATCCTGCTGTTTCATAAAAGAAAACTTGAGAAGTCTCCATCTGGGGAACAAGATGGCGAAGACAGTTGTTTCTTCAGTTTAGATTTCAGAATGTCTTACATTTATATTTCTAATCCAGAAGTCATGCATTAAGTTTTTTGAGGTGAGAGCTGCCTTTATAATTTTTTAATACAAGAAATCAGAAACATCACACAAAGCCATGTGATACATTTAAATGCCCAGAGGACAGAATATAAAGTAGGCACGCATATATCACATAGATAGTGGTGGCTGTCTGGCATGTCAATAGTTTTGTGTTACTGCTGCCAGAACTCAGACTTCAGTAATCATGGTTGTTTGGGGTCTTCCTGGTGATTTGAAAGAAAAGGAATGGACTGGTGTGACTTACAGAATCTTTGGGGATATTACAAATCTCTGGATATTTGGCTAGACTGTGAGCAAAGGGTCATGGACAACTCCATCCCAGCTCTACATAGAATGAATAGAGGCAGATCCTTTCCCCACCTTGATCACAGCAGGTCTGGTCCTTCACTGGGCTGTTGGTTCTGTGAAATCCCCTCTTTTGAATTTGTAATTTCTTGGCATCTTCTGTCATTCAGCCTGTTTCTTCCCACGTGTCTAGTTTTAATAGATTAAAGACATCAGATAGGGAAATATGCATCTTTGTTTTTCCCCTACCTACATCCTTCCTCTATCTACTCCCTGCTAAGTGGTTGTGATTTGCAGCACACAGAGATGTCTCTCTCCAGAACTCAGTAGCCAAAGAAAAAAAAACCACAGAGAAGTTGTTATGTAAATAGAGTCACAGAGCCATTTCACTTTCAGCAAAGTATCTTCTGTCTTTTCACAAGGAGGCATCAGGGAGGGAATAGTTTTAAACATCTCCCATTTTAAAAACTGGTTATTTAGCATAGTTCATTTTTCTTGAGACAACTGTAATCTCTCTAGCACACTTGATTCTTTATTTGACTTGGCTCCTCCTCTTTCCTCCTATTCCTAAAGACAATAGCCTCTGTAAAAAGGGCTTAAGTTGGTCCATATAATCTCACCTATTCCTCTTGACCCTGGTCTTTATTTCCTCCTGCCCAAAGAGGCCCTGTTAAACTTCCTGGAATGGGGTTTTCATTATCAGTGCTCCTGCTATTCATAAAATGAAAACAGAGGCCTGCTACTCTTCTTTTTATGAACCTGTAATGAATCCTCAGCATCCAAACACTTTATTCAAAGTTCAACCATCCTTCTAGACTTTTTTTTTCCTGATTACTTCTTTAACCTTTAAAAAGCCTTCTCTTGGGCTGGAGCGGTGGCTCAGCAGTTAGGGTGATTGCCCAGCATGATCGAAGACTCAGGTTCGAACTCCAGCACCACATACACAAGGGAGTGTTGGAGCAATGAAAGTCACGTGAAAAATTAAATAAAATTGATTCTCTCTTTCTCTGTTTCTCATTGTCTTCTCTTAAAAAAACAACACAAAACAAAACTTCTTTTTAGCAAAATTGATTTAGTTACCACCCCTTCCCTGTTCTCTCCTCAATTCTGATCCCAAGTTAATTTTGGCACCATTGGGCTACTGACATTTAGAACCTCTAGGAATAAAAGCCTTACTCAAGGCAACCTGCAATAGCAACTTCAGGTCTTTAAAACTTCAATTATATTCATTCATTAATATAATTCAGTCTTTCCATATTATCTTTTGAATGACTATTATTTTTACCCATATTAAATCCAGTGAACATTGATGGATATGGAAAATTACCAGAAACCACTCAGGCAGGCAGCAAACCCCCTACTCACTGAATCTACATACTCTGGCCCTTATGGGAACCTATTGTCTCAGGCCCTTATCAAAAGATCCACACCCTACTGAGAAGCTCAGTTTAATCCCCACCTACTGAAAAACCCAGTTTAACCAGAAAACTCACACTGTGTTAAACTGGTTGTTAACCAGTTTAACACACACCTTGGCCCCCTCCCACCTCATTCCCTCTATATCTACCCCAGTCTGTAAGCTGGAGAGGGGGCCTAGTCTTCACTAGGTCCCCCTTCTCAGGTTTCTCCCAAATAAACCTGTGTTACTATTGAGCTGCCACTCTCTTCTCTTTATTTCCTTCATTTTTTCATCTCTTTTCTTATACACATCAAGATGAATTAGTCATGATGTCTGACCTGAAGGTACTTCTGTCTTTTAGAGGAAAAGAAGCATGTGAATAAATATGTGTATCTAAGAGTCATAGGTGGAGGCACACAGGGAGTGATGGAATCTTCCAGAGAGGGGGAAAATTAATGAGAAAAAGCCTTATAAAGGACATAATGCTTGAACTGGCTCTTGGAACATGAGCCAAAGTTTTTCTGAGGGCTCTGGTGAAGTTGCTGTGGGTGTGAGGACCAATACGAGTTGAAAGAGATAAAGCTGTTGTAGACAGCAACTAGATCTCAGTGACTCTCCCCTATACCTAGAGCTCAGTGACTCTCCTCTATATGGTTTACTGGGAGGTTTGGATTCTATCTTGGGAGCAGTGGGTAACCAATGATAGGCTGGTCTGTGTCACATCTCTGGTTGGCACACCTGTGTAAATGATATTGCTACTCAGAAAGAAACAGACATGAGTGGGATGCACACTTGGGACAAAGAATAGCTCTATTTTGTATCTGTGGAGTTTGGGATGGTATGTGGAACTTCAAAAGGTGCCAGTAGGTGTTTAGGTGCTCAGGAGAAAGATGTGGAACAGAGACTAAACTCTGAGAGTCAATAACCTACAGGTAAAGAGGAAGTGGTGGGAGTGATTTCAATTTCCAGTATAGAAATGTAGGATGGGAAGAGAAAATGACAACAAGCACAAACTCCAACAGAAGGGACGGGGAAGGAATGGTCAGTGGTGAGGGTGAACCAGGAGGGAGCTGCTGTAACAGAAGCCAAGGGAAGAGAGAGCTTCAAGAACAGAGCTAGAAAATTCCAAATGCTGCCTAGGAATGGTCTAGTCACATGTGTCTTGAACTTTGTTATTAGCGATCTTGATAAAAGCAAGTGGAGTGGGAATTTCAGAGGGCTGCAGAGAGAGGGACAGAGTGTGGACTGGAGGATCAGTGAAGCAGTGATTGTTCCTCCTCTGAGTCATACAGTGGAGCAGCCTGGGAAAGAAACTGACAGATAATGTAGTTGGAAAAGAGTAGATCAGAGCAAAGGCTCTGCTTGTGGGGTCAGTGAGAGGAGGGTTGCACTGCACGACTTATGACACATTTGATCTTCCCCTTCAGGCAAGGAGGAGCCAGTTGTGCTGGAATCAGTGTCTCAGGAATTTGGGCTGGACTGACAGGGTGTGTGGAGGACCAGTGCTTGTGATGTGGGGGTTTGTGAGATAAGGCTGGATTCTCTACTCCCACTGGCAGATGAAGTTGGGCTGGCTACAGAATTCTGTGGCTGCAGTGAGAGAGGGGGAAAAGTTGGGCAATTAGTGTAGACAGAATAATACAGGTCAATAAGGAGAAAATTAACTGATGATCATTTTTCTTGAGAGGGCAAAGAGCATTCCACTGCCCGAAGTAAGCAGAGGTCCATATCAGCTTCACGTCCCCTTCGCTAACAAGGGCAATCCAGACAGCAACTTTCCTCTGTTAATAAAGATGCTTGTGGCCCAAGATCAAAGACTAGCTCAAACCAGAATTTTGCACTCAAGCTCCTAGGCATGGGGGAGGGACGGCCATGATCAACCAAAGGGGGAGAATCTTGAGAGACTATAAGAAAGATGAGCTGGACCCACTCTTTGAGTTCTTGGCTCCAAGACTCCCTTCTCCTGGAGAAGTCTTTTTCTTTCTATCCTTTCTTAAATGAACTCTGTTTGTTCTGCTTGCCTCAGTGTCCCTTGGTTTCATTCTTCGACTCTGAGAGGACACAAACCCAA